>BLSH010191437.1:680644-697468 GCA_018402905.1 Glandirana rugosa
CGTGACTCCGGGTTCATCGTGGACAAGGCAGTTCTGCGGCCTTCACCTTCATTTCTTCCGAAGGTGGTTTCTTCTTTTCATTTAAATGAGGATATTGTTCTTCCCTCATTGTGTCCGCACCCGTCACATCGCAAAGAGGTCGAGCTGCATTCTTTGGATTTGGTGAGGGCTTTGCGGGTATATTTAAGTTCTACAGCTTCTTTTAGGAAGTCTGATTCTTTATTTTTGCTGACAGAAGGGTCGCGCAAGGGCTTTGCGGCTTCGTCAGCTACCGTATCACGTTGGATACGGAGGACCGTGACTCATGCATATGAGATTCGGGGTAAGGTTCCCCCGTTTCCAGTCACGGCTCATTCCACCAGGGCAGTTAGTACTTCCTGGGCGTTTAGACACCAGGCTTCGGTGTCCCAGGTGTGCAAGGCTGCTACTTGGGCCTCAGTGCACACGTTTACTAAGTTTTACAAAGTTGATGTTGTAGCATCCTCGGATGCTGCTTTTGGCCGCAAGGTATTACAAGCGGCAGTTTAGGCGCGGTCAGCGCCGCCTGAGAGGGCGTCTTTCTGTTGGGTACATTTGTTATGGTTTGCCCACCCCTCTTGATTGGCACAGCTTTGGGACGTCCCCATGTGTCATAAGAAGGCTGTGTCTCTCAGTGAACGGAAGAGAAAAAGGGATTTTTTGTATAACTTACCGTAAAATCCTTTTCTCTGAGTTCACTGACAGACACAGCACCCACCCCTCTGCGTTGGTTTTGTACAGCTTGTTACGAACTGATGTGCTATGCAGAGCAGGGGGATTATATGCTGAGGTGAGGACGGCCCCCTGGGAGGGGCCAACCTACGCTTTTGTTTGTTTTTGCCTAGTCTACTCCTAGTAGGATGAGCATAACCCCATGTGTCATAAGAAGGCTGCGTCTGTCAGTGAACTCAGAGAAAAGGATTTTACGGTAAGTTATACAAAAAATCCCTTTTTTCACTAACATTTTTAAAAATGAAATTGTACAAAGTCTTAACTTTCTCTGTTACTCATCAGGTATAAAAAAGTGCAAATATGATAACTTATAATGAATTCTAATGGAAAGGTTACATTGCTTTATTTATTGAATTCCCTTTCCTTAAAACATTGCAGTCAGGAATGGGCAGCTGTAAGAATCTGAATCTCCACTATCACAGTATGTTGCTATAACAGTGCAGCCTTAGAGCTTCATGTTCTCTTCTCTTCTTCCTATTACAACAGAAATGTGACTCAAGTGCCTGGGTGTAAAACCCCCATGAAGCCAGTAAAGTGACTTACCCCATAAGCATCTACCTGTAAAAGGAAATATCAACTTTAGGTGTACTGACACATTAGGGACCTCTATGTAAAATGACAAAACATGTGCTACATTAAAGTGGTTGTAAATTTACAGATACCCTGTAAAGTGACTTACTGAGTAAACAAATGATCTTACATAAGTTGTACCTGTTTATCTGCAATATTCTCCTCTCTACAGCTGTTCAAAGCAGTGTTCATTTCATAGACTAAAACATTTCATAACTTAAAACGATTTTAGTCGACTAAAATAGGACTAAAACTACAACAATTGACATGACTAAAATACGACTAAAACTAAATTGAAATTGGACGTCAAAATTAACACTGGTCTGTAGTGCATGTTCATACCTCAATACCATAAATAATAACATATTAGATTTTTCACTCCAGCAGTATATAATGAGTTCGGTAGAGAAATGCTTAAATAATGCATTACAATTTAACTACACCCATTATATTTTAGATGACTAAAATGAGCTTTAGTCTACTAAAATGTCCTGGAGATTTAGTCGACTAAATACGAATAAAACTAAAACAATTGCAGAGGACTAAAATGGGACTAAAACTAAAATGCCATTTTAGTCCTAAGACTAAGACTAAAACTAAATCAAAATTTGCTGCCAAAATTAACACTGGTTCAAAGTCCAGAATTAATATAACTTGTCTGAGCTTTCAGAAAGCAGGGATGGAGAGCTGAAAGTACATCACAGAGCTCAATGAGGAGGGCTGAGAACTGATTGGAGAGAAGGGACCCACTTACCTTCACACAGCACACAGGAACAGAGCTGAGGCTGCCAATCACAGGCTGGGCACTGTCTCCTTTTTACCTCTTGGTGTCAGGAAAACCTGTCAGAAGAGACTCATGCAGATAGCAACGGAACCAAGCAGGGAGAAATGACACTTAGTGCTCTGGATTGCCACAAGTACACACGATAGAGGGATATGCTTTGCTCATATTTCATGTCTGAGGTTTACAAACATTTTAACAATAAGTCTACTTCTTCCTGGCAGTTATATTGATTGCAATGAGTGTAGTTCAAAGTTTAGCTCTTTTCCCACTTCTTACACTTACAAACCAGAATAAGGATATTTCTTTTTCAATAGGTATGTTCAGTGGAGGCCAATAAGGTTTGAAAATAACAGTCACATGGCTATATTAAAGATCCTTACCCTTGTGTTAAAGCTTTGTGAATTAAGCCTCCTGGGTGTTAAGTGGAAGAGTCTATAAATACATGACCAGTGTGCCAATAAAAAAAATCTTTCCCTAGAAAAATGTACAGAACACCCCTTCTGCTGCCATGGTTACCAGGAACAAAAATGTAACTTTTGGACAGTACTTGAATTTATTGAGAGAAATAAAGAGTCTGTTAAAAAATATACATTACACAATTACTGGTGTAACAGTGTTAAAGGTTTTATTTTTTTCTAATGAAAGTGGAGAGTTCCTTTAAAGCAGAAATATACTCACCTCCCCTGCAGTAATAAGGCGTCTGCAAGCTACGCCGCTAGTGCAGACATCTTCCCTTGGTCTTCCTCCAGGTTTGCTATCTTGATTGGTCATCCTAGGATGATGTCACTGCTGGGCATGCGCAGCTCGGTGTGCATGGTCAGGAAATTGGGAACAGGCAGGTAAGAATCCTTTATTGCAGAAGAGATATTGTATGTCTCTTCTGCAACAAAATGCCTTTTTTCATATTTTATGTAAAGTTCCACTAAGGGAAATTCCTCCAACATGCATTCAGTGGCAGTGCCGCAATCACTGGAAGAAGAATTGTCTACAATGTTAGAGTGGCAATGATGCTTCAAACGTTTCCTTCTGCCTAGTGACATCAATACTATGGTTGTATTTCTTTTCTGCAGGTGTCACCAGACAAACAACTTGTGTTACAGAGGCGAGTGCTGTGGGTTATCCCTGACACCGCTCCAGCTAATATGTGTGATTGGCAGCTGCTGCATCTTTGTGTCAGTGTTCCTGGGATCCATCTCTCTATTGATCCGGAGAATGGATATCAAGGCGGTGTCTAAATCTTTGAGGACCAGGTTAGTAGCTGGACTATGTGTAACACACATTTAGGTATTTATATTGAGCACGCCGTCACAATGTAGGTTTGCTCACCTTAACCCGACCGGCTCACGTACATCTACTGCTGCAATATGGCGCTGTCCTGCGAATCGCCAGCTATAAACGGTGGCTCGCGCATGCGCTGTAGCGGGCGGGAGCGTGCCACCGCCGGTTCACTCTCGTGCCCGCCGCACTCTGCAGGAGTGTGACCGGGGCTCGGAAGGACTCGATCTCTGCCGGTGAGCCGCGATTGCCTAGCAGAGAGGAAGAACGGGGAATCGCCGATGTAAACACGGCAGTTCCTCGCTCTGTCAGTGGGCATGTAAGAGATCTACTGATCCCTGCCAGTGGGATCAGTTAGATCTCTTATGCCCATGGTAGCCCAGCCCCCTCATGGTTAGAACACGCCTAGGGAACACAGTTAACCCCTAGATCGCCCCCTGCAGATTAACCCCTTCACTGCCAATGATATTTACACAGTAATCAGTGGATATTTAAATTTTTTGATCGCTGTATAAATGTCATTGGTCCCAAAAAAGTGTCAAAAATGTCCAACATGAATGCCCCAATATCACAGTCCTGATAAAAATCGCAGATCGCCGCCATTACTAGTAAAAAAAAAAAAAATTGTAAAAACGCCAGAAATAAAGTCTCATGGTTTGTAATATTAATAAAATATTGGTTTTTTTTTTTTTTTGCAAAATTGGCGCTATTTTTTTGTTTATAGCGGTGATCAGAAATGATGCAGAGGTAATCAAATACCACCAAAAGAAATCTCTATTTGTGGGGAAAAAAGGACGCAAATTTTTTTTGGGTACAACGTCGCACGGCCGCGCAATTGTCAGTTAAAGCGACGCAGTGCTGAATTGCAAAAAGTGCTCTGGTCCTAGCATGGGAAATCCTTCCTGGGGGGAGAAGTGGTTAAAGTAGAACTGTAGACAAAACTTTTTTTCTGTTTTGGATAGCGTAAAGGAGGGTTATAACCCCTGTAAGGTTTAGTTTTGCCATCTTGGCTCCATTGGAGAGATTTACCTTCGTTTCCTGTCCCATAGCCAAACATCCTTGCAAATGAAAGGAATTCCTTGAGGACCCCCAGACCATCAGAACTAGTGTCTCCATTGGAAGATTTCCCCTCTATTACTGTTCTCTGGACAACCCATTTTCTTTTACTTTCACTTTCAATGATAATGGTAAACAGGAAAAATAGAGAGGGTGACTTTCCCCAATGGGGGCACAGACAGCAATAAAACCTGACAGGTGTTCTAATCCCTCTCCACTTTATCCAAAACTTAAAAAAAATGTTTTGCCTTTAGTTATACTTTAAATAGTTTTAGGGTATTTTTAATGTCTGAATATAAAATCCTATTTCTATTCGGTATACTGTATGTACTCAAGCTTGGACTCAGACTTCAAATCTGCTAACAAATAAAACAAGCCTGGGGTTGGGTCAGTTATACTGCACATATTGGAAGTATATTTGTAACCTTAACCACCTCAGCCCCGGAAGGATTTCCCAGTTTAGGACCAGAGCAATTTTTGCGATTCAGCACTGCGTCGCTTTAACTGACAATTGCGCGGTCGCGTGATGTTGCACCCAAACAAAATTTGCGTCCTTTTTTTCCCACAATTAGAGCTTTCTTTTGGTGGTATTTGATCCCCTCTGCGTCATTTTTGATCACCGCTGTAAACAAAAGAAGAGCGTCAATTTTGAAAACAAAAATATTTCTTACATTTTGCTAAAATCCAAATCCCCAAAAAAATATTAAAAAAAACATTTTTTTTTTCATTGGTTTTGGCCAATTTATATTCCTCCTCATATTTTTGGTAAAAAAAAATCGCAATCAGCATTTATTGATTGGTTTGCACAAAAGTTGCCGCGTTTACGGATGATGAGAATTCATTTCTGGGGTTTTATTTTTATTTTATTTTACTAGTAATGGCGGCAATCTAGCGGTACTGCAATATTGCGGCGGACATGTCGGATCATTTTGACACTTTTTTGGGACCATTAGCATTTACACAGCAATCAGTGCTATATAAATGCACTGATTACTGTGTAAATGCCATTGGCAGTGAAGGGGTTAACCCGAAGGGGGTGCTCTAAGGGTTAACTGTGTTCCCTCAGTGTGTTCTAACTGTATGGGGTGCGCTCACAATACACGTTATTGCGGCCGCCGTCATGTGACGGCGTTACGCGATATTGAACCACTTTGCCACAGTCAAGCCACGGCGGTCGGTCGCCAAGTGGTTAAAAGTAAAACTAAATTCGAATTTTAAAAAATTGTCAGCAGATAAGGTTTTGCAAGCATTTTTGTAATTGTATACTGCATGCACATGCATATTGAAGTTTATAATCCTGACATCTGTAAGACAAAGGTAATTTATGTCGTCATCAGTGGATGCACACTGGTCAAGCAAAGAGGACGATGACGGCAGTGGTGACAGGCCACTGAGGGGGAGTGCAGACCTTGCATGGAGGAAAGCAGGCTTGTACATTATAGCAGCTGCTTCAGGAACCCAGGAAGATTTAGTCCTGCTTTTATTGCAAATTATTATCTGCTTTAGCTCTTCAGACACTAACATAGTCATTTCAGTAACTTCCTTAAATTGTATGTAAATCCGATTCATGAAATTTGAGCTGGGCACATATACAGTATCTGCAGTGTTTTCTTATCTCTCTTCAAAGCATTGTGTCCTGTAGCTCTGTCCTGCTCCGTTCCTCTGTTATCAGCCTGATAACTTTTGACAAGCTCTCCGAGACCCAGAGATAGAAGTGTGTGTCGGAGGAGGATGCTATAAATAGATTAGCAGACTGCTAAACTATACATAGGCAAGCTCTGCATGTATAGGGAGGGGGTGTGTGCCTTTCCTCCAATCAGCTGTCTCGCAGTGTCTAGCAATAATCCCCTCCTAGAGGGGAATGAGGAAGAGAAAATTCTAACAGAATGTACACTTCCTAAACAGTATATAAATGTGAAGACAGCATATATACATGTAAAACTTATGTAGGGAGATTTGTTTCATCTCTGTGTATCATCTGAGGCTGTTCACTTCACTTGGTATATGTGAGGGTTTGCATCCACTTTAAGCCTCATGCACACCACTAGCTCAGGTCAAAACCTGACAGCTCAGGTCAGAGCCACGGTACTAACAATCTGATGTTAGTAAAGCAATCTCCCCTGCTGTTCTATTGTGTTCTGGTAGGGGGATGCCCCCCCCCCCCGCCAGAACACTCCGGTCAGCACTCTCAACCATTGACTGAGAGTGCAAATCGGGAGCTGGTCAGCAGACCTTTTTTGGTCATTCGGTCATGCCGGCTGCCATACATGCGGGCCAAATGTCGGCCAGTTTCTATTGAACATTCGGCCCATGTGTGCTATGCTTTAAGATTGCTACCTGGAAAGGCCTGCCTGTTATAGTTAAATTATCAGTCCCATTGTTGTAATAAAAGAAATTAAATGCTTTGCCCAAATGCGAAAAGAGAGCGATCACAGAACGTTCACATCAGGATAATGATTTGCCCAATGACGTTCTACAATGTTTTAAGCCTGGTACATACCACTGTACTAATAATCTGACTTTAGTATAGTGATCTCCCCTGCTTGTGTTCTGACAAGGGGACGACCCGGCCAGAATACTCCGGTCAGAACTCTCTGCGATTGGCTGAGAACACTGATTGGGAGCTGGTTGGCTGCTGTTTTTCCAGCATGCTCTTTCGACAGACTGGCTGCCTTACCCACGGACCGATGTTGCCTGACATTCGTCACACGTGTACTAGGATTTATACCTGAATAATGTGATTGAATTTCTTCTTTAAGAACTTTGTAAAGATCATATGCTAGTTTGTTTCATTTTTTAGCACTGCACTATTTGTATATATTAATGTGTGTACTAGGCTTTACTTTGCATGCAGTGTATAGGGCAGCATTTATTTATTACAGGATTTATATCCTGTAGTGCCAACAGTTTACACAGCACAGTATATGCTCTATGTTCAAATCAGTCCATACCTCAAGGGCTTTACAATGTAATGTTGCTATCTCACATGCATACATACATGCACACATATTAGGACCAATTTAGACAGAAGCCAACTATCCTACCAGCATGTCTTTTGGAGTGTGAGAAAAAACTGGAGAATCCAGAGGAAACCACTAAGCCATTATGCTAACCGCAACTGTACTCATTACCACAACATACACGAGGATAACACCAAATGTATTTAAATTGTTGTCTTCCCTTCCCAGCAGATTATGGATTTCCACTTTGATGCCAGCCTCAAGATCTTCCTCTTTTTCTCATTCAGTGGCGTCAGAGCTCACTGCATGCTCAGAATATGGTACTTCAGATCAGTCTTCATTTACTCACAATAAAGAGGTAAGGAGATGATCAAGCCTTCACCAAGGGCCACTTCATTTGATGGGTAGCTCCAACCCAACAGCTGGCCACATGCCAGTTATGACGTTTAGATGATATGGCTTCTGGGATCGTCCAGTGGAATGTACATTTCGTTTCACAGGGATGTTAAAGTGTATGTATAGCTAAAACTCTTTTATATAGTTTTGGATAGAGTTAGGAAAGTTTTACCTTCTCCTACCCGGCAGTTTCTGTTTTGTTCTCTGTTTGCCTTTGAATAGATTTCCCTTCATTTACTGTCACGAAATGCAGTAAAGTAAGTATGAGAAAATCTCCTCCTCATTCTCACTTCCCCACCAGAACAAATATTGCCACTAGAAATGTTCCACCCTGTTCCTGTTCTGGTGACAACTGTAACATCTTGGATTCCCCAGACATTTTATTGGTGACCATGGACATAGGGTTGTCACCTCATCCCTTTAGGCTCGGTTCACACGGGGCGACTTGCGATCCGACTTGAGTCGCCTCAAGTCGCCCCCGGTCGCTTGACACAAGAAACCCCATTGAAGTGAATGGAAGCTGTCTTTATGTACACTACTGAAGTCACTCCGACTTCAAGACGACTTCAGAAGAGATTCCTGTACTACTTGGAGGCGACTTCTGCCCAACTTGTGCATATAGAATTCAATGGAAGTCGCCTCCAAGTCGGAACCCCTAAACAGAAGCGACTTCACAGTGAAAAGAAAAGAATTTATACAGGGCAACCCCCTCCTTCCCTTCTCTGATTGGCCACAGGCAAAGTCGCCTGGAATAGTTACGTTTGAAGTTGCTTCCAAGTTGCCTTGAAGTTGCTTCCAAGTTGCCTTGAAGTTGCCTCCAAGTTGCCTGGCAAAGTCGTGCCTGAAGTTGGATTGCCCCTGTGTGAATGCAGGGTAAAACTCGAACACATATGAATTACGCAGTTTCTAAGGCTAGTTTAATTCAGATGAGGCACCAATTGAGTTTAATTACCACCTTAATCAGCCACAGGACCTGTGTAATTAATATGCGTTCGGTATTAAAGGGATGAGGTGGCAACCCTACATGGACACCAGGATAAATAGAGGGGTGATTCTCCCCACACACATAGACAATGGGGAAACCAGACAAGCCATCTAATCCCTCCACTCTCTATCTAACATTTTAAAACAATATGGCTAGACATACAGTACATATTAACATACTGCATATTCCTGTATATGTTAGAAATCGAGATAGCCCTAAGGTGTAAGTTCAGTGATTTTTGTTTTCCCATCAGCACCAGGAATGGTACTTACATGAATGAAGAGTGTCTTGTGTTTTGGTGACTACTGTGCTCCTTGAACTCCTCATACCTTTGCCCCAGGATACTCTCACAGTGGTAATTGTCCAATGATGCAGGGGGTTAATATAGGAGACTTCAAAATGTCAACTATTCTCCCCCTTTCCACAACCTGCTCCATTCATAGAAGCCGTCAGTTCCCACAATGAAATGTGCTCTATGAATGGAGGAGGTGGACATTTATCTGCCCATCCTCCATTCATTAGTGTACTTTTTATTGCAGGGACTGGTAGTACGACCTCTTTGAACTGAGCAAGTGGTGGAAAGGGTCGGTGTAGTGAACACTTTTGGTGAGTTTCTGACAGGTGTAACTGCTTATATGAATCCTGGGGTAAATTCATAAAAATATCAAGGAACAGTGCTGCCATCAGCACACGGGACATTCTTCATTCATGTAAGTACCATCCCTGGTGCTGATGAAAAAAATAAAATCACTGAACTTCAGCTTTTGGCTGGGTTCACACTGCCAGCAGGGGTCTGGTGGGTCCCTATTCTCCGAATTTTTGGTTGAATTGGGACCTGAAAGGGACCAGAAGGCGCACAGGAGTCCTGTGCAATTCACTCCGCATCTGTCCCGGAGATGCGTGACCCCGCTCCATAGAAACCCAGTCACAATCTCCTGACATGCGAATTGGATGCGGAGAAACCTGCATCCAATTCACAATAGTGTGAACCCGGCCTAAATCAGAGACAGGAGACAGGTCACTAGATCACTTTTATTTCCTTATTTAGGTTATGACATTGGAATACTAAGTGCAGCATTCTCTGCATCTTCTGTCACAACCACTAGAGGTCAGGATTAGGCCATGTTCTACAGAACCATATGCTGGTACAGGGTTTTAGTGTCAAATTGAAACCTAATTTACACATTCATGGTGCGTTATGTCGTGCTTTAACCTTCATTTTAAAGGGCTGCCATAACACAGCAATAACCATTAACACACTTACACTTTTTAAAAAATTTTTTTTATAAGTTTATATAAAGTTTTGACATAATGACAAGATAAACACAATTGCTGCATATACTGTATATCATAATCAAGCTAATAAATATAAATTGTCATGTATTACAACCTCTTACAAAGAGCAACAATTGCCATTTCTACATCTCTTTATATCATATAAACCAATAAGATCACCAATGTTTTCAGTAAGGCGGCCCCGGGTTACAAACATCCGACCTACAAACGGAGGGAGACAACAGGAAGTGAGAGGAAATCTACCCCTAGGAAGGGAAATTCACACCTGTAAGAGTTATCATGGGAAAAAATGAAGCTTTATCACCAATCTTGGTTTACACAACAACCCAAAATTTTCAAAATCCAATTGTCACAGGGACAGAAAGTGAGGTGAAATCTTCTGAACGGGCACAGGCAGCAAAGCAAACATTACACAAATGTTACAGTAGCATAAAGCTTAATACATACAGCCCAGCAGGCTGAATGAAAAAAAAACTGCAAGCTCAGGTCGAAGCCGCTGTACTAATAATCCAATGTTAGTACAGCGATCTCCCCTGGTGTTCTATTGTGTTCTGACGGGATACCCCCACTGCCAGAACACTCCGGTCAGCGCTCTCAGCCTGAGAGCGCTGTCAGCGCTCTCAGCCTGAGAGCGCTGTTCTGGCGCCAACCGGCAGAACTTTTTCGGTCATAAGCCTTCGACAGAAGCCAGACGAACAGCCAGCTTCTGTCAGACCGACTGCCATACACATGGGCCAATGCCGCCCTACATTCAGCCCGTGTGTACAGGGCTTAATGCAGCAAGTTTTGCGCTTTATATCTTATTCATAAGTGAGGTACCAAGGCAAGGTAGTGGTATTCATACAGTATATCTTGGGTGCAGAAAATAAGGGGGTGCACAGCTAAATTGGAATAGTAACTGTCATGTCTCTGGCTGGCATTACCACATGAATGTAATTCTCCACTAAAAAACAACAACAAAAAAATCCCCTATGCATGTTCTTACATTCTCTGGATAAGTGAACAGGAACACAATAAGAAAATACTAAACTATGTTAACAATTCTCATGCAAAAATTAAAAGTGTTTTTTTTTCTGTATTATTGCAGGTGACATATGAAGGCGGTACTCTGAAATGTGAGCGTACACGGCTTTGAGGGGTTTTTGCAGGCAGATATTGCACTCTTACAATGCTTGTCTTCCTCATATAACACATTCATAATTACCTCTGCAATATTCCTCATTCCTCTGATCCCAGACCATTCTTTTTTCCTTCTGCAAATGCCTTGCAATGGTCATGCCAACACTTATAGGGGTTGAAACAGGCAGTAAGGAGCGCTCTTCAGGGCAACACATGTTTAAATGAGCACTAAATCTGGTGCAATCGTGAACATGAGAGTGCAGTGACTTTGTTGGAGATACATATTTTATATATTTGGACAAAATATATATATACTGTATATGGACAAAAATATGGAAACACTACATGATTTGCATTTGTGAAAGTGATGACATGTTTCACGTTGAAAGCGGAAGTGATGTAACACGGGACGGTAGGTGGCATAAGCTCCAAACATGCAAAGAACACTAGACACACCAAACTGGATTAACGGTTTTTGGTTGTCACAGATATAAACAATTAAAAATTCACCATAACTCTTTTAATCAATAAATAATTAACTGTAAACAAAGTCTGTGGGGTGCTCTTCAAATATCCCTTTGGTGGCCCACCTCAGCCTCCTGCTTAAATAGAGGTCCTGGGAATATCTGGAATGTTCTGGGGGGTCAGGCGACCTTAAATGACCTACCCTAGAGGACCCTCCAGGACATTCAGCTGACCTTTTTTGACCCATCACAAAACCCCCCCATTGAAGTCAATCAATAGAGGGCTTGAAACTCCTACCACCACTATTTCATGAGGGAAAGGTGGGCCTTAAAACAGGCTAGCCCCCCCTTTCCTCACATTCTTTTGCTTCTGCTGCCACTACAAGTTTTGGCTGACCAGGTGCACCTCATGGTGCAGACATTGTCTTCCAAAGACAGCGGCATTTACATAGACAATGATGCTTCAATTCACACAGCTGGTGTTGTCAAATCATGGTTGGATGAACATGCAGATGAAGTCTCCCACCTTCCCTGGGCGCCACAGTCAACGGACCTTAATATCATAGAACCACTATGGTGAAGTTTGGAGAACAAGGTTTGGGCTTCTATTCTGCCTCCTGCATCTCTGTGAAAACTGGAACAATTTTTACAGGAAGAGTGGTATCAGATTCTATTATCCACCATCCAAGACACCCAGTATATATAGATATACACTATATTACCAAAAGTATTGGGACACATGAACTTTAATGGCATCCCAGTCTTAGTCCATAGGGTTCAATATTGAGTTGGCCCACCCTTTGCAGCTATAACAGCTTCAACTCTTCTGGGAAGGCTGTCCACAAGGTTTAGGAGTGTCTATGGGAATGTTTGACCATTCTTCCAGAAGAGCATTTGTGAGGTCAGCCACTGATATGGATGAGATGGCCTGGCTCACAGTCTTCGCTCTAATTCATCCTAAAGGTGTTCTGTTGGGTTAAGGTCAGGACAGGCCAGTCAAGTTCCTCCACCCCAAACTCGCTCATTCATGTTTTTATGGACCTTGCTTTGTGTACTGATGCGCAGTCATGTTGGAACAGGAAGGGGCCATCCCCAAACTGTTCCCACCCTAGGGGGTGCTTGCTTACTGTGTGGGGGATGGACTTACTGGATGAACATAGAGATCCGTTTTCCTGCTTAGCAGGAATAGACGATCTCTGTGTCCTTCCCTGTTAGAATGGGGATTACCTTGTTTACATGCAGATCCCCATAATGCCTCTCTGTGGAGCGATCGCGGTTGGCTGGTGGACATTACGTCCGCCTGACCCGCTGATTGGCTCCCCCTCTGGCCCCCACTGTCTATTGCACAAAATGATGTATAGGTACGTCGTTTTGCGCAATAGAGCTGACCTGCCGCAGTATATGTACTGTGACCGGTCAGCAAGTGGTTAAGCACATTTTAGAGTGAAACGCATTAAGGGCTCATTTACACTTGCTTCGGCTTCAACGCACATTAAAGCTCCTACTGCTTCAACAAGCTTTTATGATGTTGATCCTTCGGTGGTGCTTCAATGAAGCATTGGTGGTGCTTTGATGAAGCTTCGGTGGTGCTCTTTTGAAGCTTTGTTGAAGCTTGGCAGATGTCCTTTGTGTTTGTTGATATCTCACACCTGCAATTTCTTCAAAACACAGTGAAGCTCAAGCTGAATTAAAGCTTTGTCATAGAGCTCTATGGAGGCTTTGAAGATGCTTATTCCATATGTTCTTGCTCTGTCTGGTAGGACAGGATACCTGATTTTTTTCTACTGCACTTAAAGTGTTACTAAACCCAGTAATATGAAAATAGTTAATCTGCCCCCCCCCCCCACCAGTGCCCACAGCGTATAAATCTTATTTTTACATTATAATACTGCCACTATATATAATTTTGGCTGCTCTGTATACCACAGCCACCTGATAAACTGCAGGGTCTGCCTGAGTACTGAGGTAGGAGGAGATTTCCACTATAGCCTGTATAAACGTCCACATGTGATGTCAATATCATGTAACCTGGCTAGCTCCGAGAACAAGAAAATGTTCTCTCCAGCAACAGAGACCAAACTGAGCATGTGCAGGAGGATTACCCTCACTGCGTATTATCTGGCCTTGCCATGAGAGACCCTCCAGGAGAGAAGGATTTGTCCATATAGGATCAAAGAGCCTTTTTACACAATGCAGAGGATTAACCCCTTAAGTTCCACAGCGAGTATAACAGGCACGCTATTCTGCATATACAGACAGAGTTTCCTGTTGTGGGTTTAATAACATTTTAAGTAACACAGGTTTTGCCCCTCCCCTAGCTTGTGATTGGATAGTGAAAGGAAATCCGCAGCTGATTAATTTATCTCTCTGTCACTCTGCTGTCTCCTCTTATTAACCACAGGAAGCTGTTAGAACACGCCCAGGAAACACAGTTAACCCTTAGAGCGCCCCCTGTAGGTTAACCCCTTCACTGCCAATGGCATTTACACAGTAATCAGTGCATTTTTATAGCACTGATCGCTGTATAAATGCCAGTGGTCCCAAAAAAGTGTCAAAATGGTCCGACATGTTCGCTGTAATATCGCAGTACCGCTAAAAATCACAGATCGCCGCCATTACTAGTAAAAAATATAAAAAAATAAAAACCCCAGAAATGAATTCTCATTGCCGGTAAACGCTTCAACTTTTGCGCAAACCAATCAATAAACGCCGATTGCGATTTTTTTTTTACCAAAAATATGAGGAAGAATATAAATCGGCCAAAACCGATGGAAAAAAATGTTTTTTTTATATTTTTTCTTTTGGATTTGTATTTTAGCAAAAAGTAAGAAATTTGTTTTTTTTTTGCAAAACTGTCGCTCTTCTTTTGTTTATAGCGGCGATCAGAAATGAAGCAGAGGTGATCAAATACCACCAAAAGAAAGCTCTATTTGTGGGAAAAAAGGACGCAAATTTAGTTTGGGTACAACGTCGCACGACCGCGCAATTGTCAGTTAAAGCGACGCAGTGCCAAATCGCAAAAAGTGCTCTGGTCCTAACGTGGGAAATCCTTCCGGGGCTGAAGTGGTTAACATGCTCATTGTTAGCACATGTGCAGTGCAGTACGACTGACTGGATCCTTGTGCTGCTTCTACACCTTTCCATCCGAGCTTTGCTGTACAAGGACTGCAGGAGGCTGATACAAGGTCAAATTCAGGTGCCTACGCTATCTGCATTCTACGGCTCTTCTTTAATTTGTGGCTTTTATATCTGCCAGAGATTTGGCTTTAACTGATCCCTACTGAATAAAGTTTAATAAAGGATGGCATTTCATTGATGCTCAGAGCTTGTTTCCATTTGTGGATCTGTTCTACACATATTTTATATAAATGCTTGGTAACTACATTGTTTTGTTTTACCACCTCTCCAGGGCATAATCGTCTTTTCTACAGTATGCATAAAGCGTTTTTTTGTTCTAAATAAAAAGCCTGAATAATCAAAACATATTGCTCAACATAATATACCTGTCGTGCCCAGAACGTTTTATTATTTCTTTCTATATGCTATCACATTTTTGTAATGCAATTGGAATACATTACTTTTATTGATTTTTTTTTCTATTATAGAGACAAAGAATAATATTTTCCCAAAATATTGGAGAGAAGTAGGAAAGGCGAAGGAAATAAGATATTAAAGAGCATAGGATAGGATATTGATTAAATATAATAGATGGGTAAAATGTTTCAACAAGATATATGGGGTGATGGAACACCTGCCCATATGATTTACAGTGGGTATAGAAAAGAATCACCCCCCTTTAAAATAATCACATTTTGTTGCTTTGCAACCTGAAATGAAGACAGACATTGTTGTCACACAATGACCACTCTTTGTCATAATTTCCTGCAACTGCTTCAGGGTTGCTGTAGGCCTCTTGGTAGCCTCCCTGGCCAGTTTCCTCCTGGCTCTTTCATCCAGTTTAGAGCGATGTCCTGATCCAGGGAGGGTCTGTGGTGTAGCAAATACCTTCCACTTCTTACTCTGTACTACCGCTTGTACCTAAAGGTAAGCCTATAATAAGGCTTACCTGTAAATATCTCCTAAACTTGCAGTGTTTAGTAGATATCCAGAGTGAAGGCAGCCGATGAGATCACCAGCGCATGTACTCTGAAGGTCCGGTTTACAGTGCTGGACCTTCAGAGCCCATGCCGGAAACGGTGGCTACCGCATGCATGTGCGGGAATGACGTCATCGTGCCCTCAGCCACACATGTAGCCAGAGGCCGTGAACCTGGAAGGAAGACAGGGGAAGATGTCTACCGTCTCAGTGGTGACATCATGGCATGGGAGGGCTTTGTTCTAAGGTAAGTCTATCATAATGTGCTAGTATGAGATTTTATTGGAATCATCTGCGGTTTACTACTGCATTAATAATAGACTTCACTGTGCTTCTAGGCACTGATGAAGCCTTTGAATTTTTTTGTATCCCTCTCCTGACTTGTGCCTGGCCACAGCTTTATCTGTTTTTTTTTTTTTTTAATTTTTTATTTAGAGGATGTGCATCAGATAACAAAATAATGCATGACTCTATACATGTATCCAACAATTGTTTCAAAACAGTTGCAAATTTTCAAAAAAAAAAAAAATCCACAGAGGGGTACAGCATTAATTATAGCCAAACATGGTGAAGGGATTTGGTAAAAGTGAACACTATGCCTAGAAAACCTCAGAACAAGGTATGTATGAATGTATAAAAGTCCGATATGGCTATGTCCAAGAGTATTTTAATATATGAGAAAGGAAAGATAGAAAAAAGGAAAAAGAGAGAGAAAGCGGAAAAGAGAAGAAGAGGAGGAGAAAAAAAAGAGGGGGGGGGGAGAATGTCATCATTGGGGGAGCCCGAGAAAAGTAAGTCAGGACCAGGACTCAATAAAGAGCAGGAACCAAGACACTGCGTGGATCATCCCAGAGATCTTTTGACAGTGCCTTGCCATATATAGTTGATTGTTTGATTCAGTTGCACTACCAGGGACTGAAATGCTCCAGGAAAGCTCTTTTCATGCAGAGCTAATCCAAATGGCCACAGCTGGTTGAAAGTCAAATGGCTTTGTGTGCCATTGAGAAGGTGATTAGCTACACCGATTGAGTTTATGAGTCATTTTTAGGAGGGGGTGATCCTTTTTCCAACTTA
>BLSH010191437.1:725651-769920 GCA_018402905.1 Glandirana rugosa
CCTCCTTGAGGCGACCCCCGTGGACACTACATTCCTCCTTGAGGCGACCCCCGTGGACACTACATTCCTCCTTGAGGGAGTTCCTCCTTACATCACAGGTGCCCCCAGCGGAGTTCCTCCTTACATCACAGGTGCCCCCAGCGGAGTTCCTCCTTCCATCACAGGTGCCCCCAGCGGAGTCCCTCCTTCCATCACAGGTGCCCCCAGGGGAGTTCCTCCTTACATCACAGGTGCTCCCCAGCGGAGTCCCTCCTTCCATCACAGGTGTCCCCAGCGGAGTCCCTCTTCAATCACAGGTGCCCCCCAGTGGAGTGTCCCTCCTTCCATCACAGGTGCCCCCCCAGTGGAGTTCCTCCTTACATCACAGGTGCCACCCCAGTGGAGTGTCCCACCTAGGACAGAGCAAATGTCACAGACCTCCCCCCCCGCCACCACAGGAGTCGGCAGCTCTGACAGCCCCTCCCCCCTTCCAGGTCCGGCACTCAGGGCTGTGGAGAGAGAGGATCCGATCCTCCACAGTGCCAGCAGTGGAAGAGCAGTGATGCGGGGCGGGCAGAGAGAGATGATGTCATCTCTGCTCGCCTGCCCCTCTCTCTCTCCAAGTCCGCTCCCCTCCTCCACTCACTGGAGGCTTAGGTGCCATAGTCCGCCCCTCTCTCTCTCTCCAGCCCGCTCCCCTCTTGTACAGAGCCGCCCGCCCACGGCTTAGGTGACATCGCCCGCCCGCGGCTATGTCAAGCCGCCTGCCCGCAGGGAGGGCGATTTGACACTGCCATTAGGGGCCCCTGGTGAGGCTCGGGGCTGAGGGCGTGACATTCAGGGCTGAAGCCCTTATAGCCACCCCTTAGGGACGCCCCTGACAGACATTATTTCAATTATAGGGAAGTTAAAACGCATCCTTGTATGTTAAAATGTAACAGTGTCAATGAGCCCTTGGGCCTCATTTCCTCCACAGGCACGAAGGCTGGCAATACATGATGTTCAATGTTCTTACACAATTTTCCTTTAGATTTACCTTAAACTATGTAGTGCAAGGGCCTGCCTAACTAGATACGTTGTTTCATTTTGACCTCATATTATATGGTTTTTGGTAAATCTAAAGAAAAATTGTACAAGAGAATTGAATATGTATGGCCAGCCTAATCTAATGGATTGTGAATAGACAATGTGTCTATGTGGCTTGAGCCACCAGGTGCTGTATGCAGGCAGCCAGTGTAAGCGTATGGGAACAGACAAAGCAGTTCATCCCAATTTGAAAGGTGTGCCGTGCTGGACTATCTACAGGCCTCAGTTCCCATGTGAATGAGGCCTTAGGGAGGCCTATAAAAGTCAACATATGTTTTGCTTTTTGATGTGCAAGCCATGGCTGTTAAAGTGGTTGTTAAACCAATGAGACATTTTATATAATCCTCTCTGTCTTGTTATGCTAGGTGCTCCTGTGTCTGTGTTTTATTAAAAAATGCCTGCTATACCTTACTTCACAGCGCAGCTCAGCACTCTTGTGACCGGCTGCTTCTTTCCCTCTCAATTGGACAGCTAGAGCCGACGTCAGAGGGGCCGAGATTCCCCCGCTGACATCAGGCGGTAGGAGAAGAGGAGAGAGCCGGCCGGTCATGTGAGCGCCACTGTGAAATAACTTATAGCAGGCATTTTTTAAAATAAAACAGACACAGGAGCACTTAGGAAAACAAGACAGAGAGGATTATATGGGCAGCACAGTGGTGTAGTGGGTAGCACTTTCCCCTGGCAGCAAAATGGTCGCTGGTTCAAATCTCAACCACGACACTACCTGCCTGGAGTTTGCATGTTCTCCCTGTGCCTGCGTGGGTTTCCTCCGGGTACTTCGGTTTCCTCCCGGTACTCCGGTTTCCTCCCACACTCCAAAGACATGCTGGTGGGTTAATTAGATCCTGTCTAATTTGGCCCTAGTATATGTATGAATGTGAGTTAGGGACCTTAGATTGTAAGCTCCTTGAGGGTAGGACTGATGTGAATGTACAATATATATGTAAAGCGCTACATAAATAGACAGCGCTATATAAGTACCTGAAATAAATAAAAATAAAGTAAAATTATATAAATCAATACATGTTATTTCAGCAGCAGTAGGGGAGGGGGGAGAGAGGACAGAGGAGGACAGGAGAGCTGCAGATGATGGAGGCACATAAACTGACCACAGTGTCAGGGCTCAGCAGCCATGATAAACTGTGGTCAGTGTACAGAGGAGAGGGCAGGATCAGCCAGGTATTTCAGCTGATACAGGGGGCCAACCTACACAGCACAAGCACTGTGCTTTATAACATGCTTTAAAGCAGTGGTTCTCAACTCCGGTCCTCGGGACCCACCAACAGGCCACATTTTAAGTATTACCTTGGGGAGATGCAGACTAGAACACTGCAAACAGTGCGCAGCAAATGATATCACCTGTGATGTATTTCAGCTATCCTGCAAACCTGGCCTGTTGGGGGGTCCCGAGGACCGGAGTTGAGAACCACTGCTTTAAAGGAACAGGATCATTTTTTTTTTTAGTGAACAAACACTTTAACTCTATCCACTCCAAGTTCTAAATTCAAAAGCTAATTAAAAACACGTGTTAACATGCATGTGTGCGCACAAAGGAAGTGCACGACAACAAACCTTCTTAATGCTGCAGCTGCAAAAAAAGACAGGCATAGATCTCAATGGGCCCTTAAAGGTCCAATCATCACAATGAACTTTGTCTAAACTCACCCAGGAGCAGTCTGATTTAACTAGATACAGGAACACATGGCTCAGCATGATAAGTGAAGACACACAACACAGATGTCCCCTGGGCCCTCACACGTGTACACGCAGCCCTTCTCCTAGCACATACTTGCATGTCATATCACTGGCCAAGTAGGGAATTAATGTCCGAAACCTGAGAGAGGCAAGTTTTACCTGAAGAGTTTGTTAGATGCTCAGATTTCAGGCATGATCATCTGACATCAGCTGCAGCTGTCCTGTGAGGAGTCTCTGGCTGGGACTCACACACTCAGGAATAGTCTGAGCCACAAAACTTCTCTCCTTAAGGATTTCTCATGTCCATCTGACAAGGTAATTCCATTTTTCTTTCACTCGGTTAATGCTGAAACCTCTCCAGCCTGGATCAGATTATGGGAAAAAATTACATACATATATTTATCTGTCATGTGATTGGATTAACCCTTTCTGACTTTTAAAGTACCTTGTCTTAGATCACCGAGATCACCTGATCTTTAAGTGTATATGTACGTCTGCAAAGCGTCGTTTTTTATCGATTGGTAGCATGGGATTAACCCATACTGACAAATGTCTTATTTGCAAGACACTGATTTCTGTTGCAAATCAAAAAGTTTATTAAGTCAATGAATGGATTACAATTTTAGAAGTTGGCAAGCTTTATATTGTCTGGTATTCCACCAAAGGTCTATTAAGTTTATATTAAAAAAAGAAAAAATATATAATATATAGATTTTTTTGGCTTATAAATCACTCACTATTTGAATGTATTTAAAAAGCTGATGATCCTTGGTGCCCTTCGGTTACGATTCGGTAGACACCCCGGATATATTCATCCACTATATACTTGCTGTGCTTATTTAATGGTGTATTATTATGCCTAAATTTCATGTATGGTCTTAATATGCATACCCTTTGTACGTGATACCTTTTTGATCTGTATCTGCTGCATTGATATCAATAAAGTTGTTTTTGGCAATTAAAAAAAAAAAAAAGAATGATCCTATTATAAAAAAAATTGTAACTGTAGCTTCTCTTTTTATTTTTTTATATCAGAAAGTAGCTTCTCTTTACTGTATTACTTCTATAAGTCCATTCTGTTGCTCTTCTATATATTAGCAGGCAGGTCAGGCAATGTTTCAGCTGAGTATGCTGGTCTTGTTACAAGTTGTATTACATGGTTGATTTATATGTATGTCCAGGTTACTTTGATTTATATATCCAATATGTTCTACTTGTTACAGAGCTTTTAGAAAGTTCTACAAATGTTATCCGAATCAAAATAATAAAAAAAGCAGCAGAATATATTTCGCTTTATATATGGTGACCCAATATGAAGACAGCAAAAGCAAAAATTGTCTCAAATGTTATGCTCAGTCCTTGGAGGTGAGCTTGCAAGGAGAAAATCCCTGGTCACAAGATGGCCATGGAAAATAAGTAACTGAACTTGTAGACCAGAGCCAAGATTTTGACATTAAAGGAACTGGACGCGATAGGAATTGATTTATGGTGAAAAAGTGGGCGGCAGAATAGGCGTCAGGATGGGCGAGCCTGAAACTAATATTGTAAACAACTCTGTCTGTATAAAACAAGCCCGTACTCCTATTTTATTCCTTGTGATTTCATTTATAAAACGCCTACAGTGGTCAAGAACGTTTAGAACTTGTCTAAATATCGTGGCCTTTCTGTTATTGAGATAAGGCAATGGATTTTTTTCTGCAAAGATTTTCATGATCATGTCACAAATCTGATCAAGATCCAGAACCACATTTATTCTAGTTATTAAAAGCGAACCTTACATTAGATTTACTAATCTTATATTTTTAAAGCTGAACTCCGGTTTGCTTGAAAAAGTATTAAACATGGGTGTTTCCCCCTCCTGGTATGTAGGATATAATGCTTGCTTTTTGTAGGGGGATCTAATTGAGAGTATTACCTTGAAGGGGAAATAAAACCAAAAACACAAATGCAACATATTGCAGATTGCCAATCCTTTAATGTGGTGGCTTTTTTTTTTTCCCTCTAGTTTCATGTAGTGATCTGGCCAATGACACACTTCCTGTCTTAGGGTGTCTCCACTTTGGATGGAGGAGGGACACCTATTGGATAGCAGCAATGTCCAATGCTGAGGAGAGGGTAGTGTTAGATAGCACTATCAGTTTTAGAAGGACTTGACTAATGAATTAAAGTCTAACATCAACTAACACTTTTTAAGCAGTTACAGCAACAGCTTTTTTTCCTTTTGGGATAAAGGTTTTACATAAATGAATAAAAGTTGACCATTGTAAGCACATCTGTCAGTGGTAAATGGTTTGTCTCAGCCCTCTATCACTTTTGCTGGACAGCTTAAGCCTAGTACACACTATCATTTCTTTTTTGTTCAACCCAGCGGGATCAGCGGAAACAAAACTGACAGCTCAGGTTGAAGCCGCTGTACTAACGATCCAATGTTAGTACAGTGATCTCCCCCGATGAGCTGTTGTGTTCTGACAGGGGGACTGCCCCCCCGCCAGAACACTCCAGTCAATGCTCTCAGCCATTCGCCGAGAGCACTAATTGGGAGCTGGTCGGCTGTTGGTTTTCCAGCATGCTCATCCGACAGAAGTTGGCCAACCGGCTGGCTTTTGTCAGACCAACTGCCATACTCACGGGCCGAATGTCAGCTGATTTTTATTGAACCAGGCGATGTCCCCCGACATTTAGCCATGTGTACTAGGCTTTAGTCTGTTAAAGGAAGTTGAAAAATAATAGAACTACTGGCAGGATCAATAGGCAAAAATAAAGGAAGAAAATCATGAAAAAAGGCAACTAGTGCAGCCACCGCATCTAAGAATTGGTAAGCTGCAATATTTAAAAAAAAAATAGTTTTTGGGGTTTTAATACCAATTTAATGCATGGTCCCATGACAGATGATGTTCTGGGCCATGGTCACGTCAAAGCAGAGCCAATTGTGGTAGAGGAGAGGTGACAAGACTGGAGAAGAGGAGCAAATTTATAGATTACTGGAACCAGCAGGGCAGAAGGTAAGTATCCCTCTCTATAAGGCCTCAATTACATGGAGGGTCACTGATGAGAATCAGGGATTTTTGCAGGTTGAGCCCTTAGCATGTTGAGTGCAGACAGCCACAGCCAGCAGCAGCGCAGCAACATTTGTGGCAAAATAATGGCCAGCACCACTATTCTTTCCATGTAACTGCTCAGATCGGCAGCTATATGTGAACAGAGCTTCTGACAGGCTCTGGATGCAATTAGTTGTCCAGCATGTCCCAGACACAGCTAATCATCTAGCATGCATGCTGACATAGCACAGAGTGCTGCTGCATCTGGATTTGAATTTGAGCGCTCTTGTTGCCCCTTGATCCCAAGGCAGCCCATACTTTCATCAAAAGAATGTTCTGATTTCCCCATCCATACTTTTGATGAGGATGAAGGAATCCTCCCGCTGTGCTATTCTGTTCTGATGGCGGGGAGCCTTCCCCACAGTAAGAATATGACGATCAGTGCTGTTGGCTATAGCCGGCCTCACTGATCGATCAGAAAAACCCAACAGGCTGGTTGTACAGAATTTGATTGGTAGATTGACTTCTGTATAACCAGGAGCCTATACACGCATTAAAATTTGGCTTGTCCCTGCTGAACCAGCTGAATTTTGATCCATGTATTGTCGGCTTAAGACTAAAACATTACATCCTGCATATATTGAGGGTCATTTAATTTTTTTAGGCCAGCCTGGAGTTGAGCTTTAAAGCAGTGTTTATATACTTTATTATAGGGTAAATCAATTAGAGAGAGGACATACCTTGTTCTGCTTTCAGATGCAGAGACTTTTACATGCACAGGGGGAGTTACATGGGGCTGTACACTAAGCTATGCATGTGCAGCTTAGTGTACAGTTAGAAAAAAATGCCATCAGGCAGGAAAGAACCATTTATGGCCCAAAGAGACATACAGAGTCTTTTTTTCCATAAAACGCTACCTGTTAGTATTGGCTTAAAGTGATATTAAATGCAAAATTTAAAAAAAAAAAGTTTTTGCACACAGCAGCCCTGATCCTCTTCTTCTCGGGTCCCCCACCAGTCCCCCTGGCTCATCCCTCTTGTCGAATGCCCCCAGAGCAAGCAGCTTGTACTGGGCGCACCCAAGCAAGCATGCTCCCGAGCCACTGCTCTGCATGTCCATACAGACATGGAACCACAGTTCGCCCCCCCCCCCCCTCATTGGCTCACTGGCTGTGATTGACAATGGCTCCCGCTGCTGTCTCAGCCAATGAGGAGGGAGAGAAGATGCTTTCATGCACGTCATGCACTCGATCAAGAGGCCCAGATAAGTATTAGGGGGGTTGCTGCACACAGAAGGTTTTTTTACCTTCGTGCATAGATTGACTGAATGCGAAAAACCTTCAGACTTTAGAATCCACATTTGAGAAATAAACAGTCCCTTCCTGGTGCTCACCATACATTGCATTGTAGCAGATGCCTACCTTTTTCTGTTTTTCACCATGTCCTCTGCAAAATTCTGAATGGGAGGGTTTGGTTTGTTATAATCACCCGATGCACGCTTACTGTTCTAATGAGAAAAGCTGATTTGTCTGCATCCCTTTAAAAGTATTTAACACTTGGGGAGTATCTCACCAAAGCTCATATTCCTATTGTAGGGGGTGCCTAGAATCTGGCTTGTATCTTACTACAGACTTCTTATGCTTTGTACAGAGCGCTTCTAGGTTGCCAAATTGCCTTGAATTTTACAGAAAAGTACAGTGGCTGTAGATTGAAAAGGAAAGGTAGATTTAGAAATATTAAATTCCAACATGGCTTGCAAGGTAATTGTATATCCTACATTTGAGTTCTGCTTTAAAATGTGTAACCCTTTATAAAGCCATTGTTCAGTGAAGTGTCCTTATCTCAAGTACACCTTGACCTATATTTGTAACAAAGCAAAATTGAAGACCCTCCAACACAAGGGACTTTGAGGCGTGCACGGATTGGCTATCCTCAAACACCGTGAATAGTAAAATATGTAATTTATTAATACACTTGTATGCAGAATAAAAGAGTCTGAAACAACGACTCAAACGTTAAAAAGAACTGATGGACCACATGGACAGGACATGGCAAAAGACACTAAACAAAGACATATGGTGTAATCGTGGACCCCCTGGAGTGGAAAGAACTGCAAAACATGCAAGCATCCATCCATCCCATGCATTTGGATGCTTGGATGTTTTGCAGTTCTTTCCACTCCAGGGGGTCCACGATTACACCATATGTCTTTGTTTAGTGTCTTTTGCCATGTCCTGTCCATGTGGTCCATCAGTTCTTTTTAACGTTTCAGTCGTTGTTTCAGACTCTTTTATTCTGTATACAATTGTATTAATAAATTACATATTTTACTATTCACTGTGTTTGAGTGTAGCCAATCCTTGCTATATATTGGGATGTTGGCGCACATTCAAAGTCTCCATCACTCTCTCTTTGTTTGACTTATATTTGTGTACTGCCTAATTTTGTATAATTAGATTCCACAACAGTTTCTTGTGCTTTTAGATGACATAAATATAAAGTTACTTACATTATACAGTACATTGTTTACCATTTTTTTAAAAAATGAATTATCGATATAATAAATTCAGATTTTTCCAGCAGAACTATCTCCTGAACACGTCTGAATTATTCTCTGGAGTATATGTGCCTTTGATTGACAATCTGTATGTCAAAGTGATTTTCATCTGAAACGGTCCCATAATATAACAATTGGCAGCCCTTTCTGTTACAAAATACAGTACATTGTTAATTGATAATTGGTATGCACATGACGGAATAATTGTTTCTAAATATATCCACTCCTCCTCAGCATGTTATAGCTGAATAGGTCTAGACTAGGGTGAAAATGATGGAGTCAGAGTTTTCAAGTTATCCTGGTTAAGATAAGTCAATAAGGATTATGGAATATAAAGGGTGCTGAACTTCATATTAGATGCTTTCCTAGTATGAGAAAATATTGGTTAATGTTTGTTGATTAAAATGCTGTTTTATGTGTTCAGTAAAGCATTTCTTTTTTGTTGTCCATTGTTTTGATTATAGCATTGCACTTGTTGGCTTTAGGCCCTTTAACATTTTGCCACGCTTTTCCAGGGCGACAACAGTGCATGAAAACTTCTCTCCATTAAAGAGGAGCTTCAGTCACTGTGAAGATTAAAAGTCAGTGGCTACAAATACTCTAATAAAAGGACACTTGTCTATCTAGGGATTCAGTGCTGTCCTCGCCCAGGCTGGCTCTACGCTGTTTTTTTGGCGCCCTGTGGCAGCATGTTCACTATGGGAAACTGGCTGTGATTCCTTGCAGCTGCACAGCTTGCTCCCCACAGCGCATGCACAAGCCTGAAAGGTCCCATAGCCTCCTGGGACTTGTTACGTGTTCCACAAGGTTGCAGGGAGGGACTGGGGGAGAATTCCATTCTGATCTCCTAGGCAGTCGTGAAGAAGTGGGAAGTGGGTATCTGTCAAAAATAGGTACCCCCCAAAATAAAAACAACATTCCACATATGATGCAGGGGGGATAGAAAAGGGGAACTTCCCCCTTTGGGTGGAGTTCCACCTTTAAATCCCATGTTAATGCTTCAGGTGTGCTGCACTTTAAAAAGTCCTGCATCTTTGGTGCAGTTTTTCAAAAGCACACCGAAAAGGCATCTTCCACTGTCAGTCAATGGAAATGCATCAAAAGAGCATCAGTGTGAAAGGGCCCTTAGAGTGAGATGTATATAAATCAATGAGATCTAGAGGATTAGCTCACACTATGTAGTTGCGGTAATGTGCTCATTACCGCAATGTGTGGCAGCGCATTTTATATGCATTGGTGTGATGCAGTGCCAGATTTTGGAACAGCATCCCAATGCACATTGCAATGGATGTGCATTTCAGTGCAGCATCAATGCACTAGAGGTGCACGTGGCTGTGCTGACCAATGAGAGCTTGCCATTAATAGCATTATGATGGATACTTATTACTGGGCTGTGTTTTGCAGTGCGGACTTACACCTTCAGTACTGGGCCTCACGGCCACTATGTGCAGTTAGGTCCAGAGGGGTGGTCAATATATCGTGGGTTAGTTCACCTGTTCATTTTTTGTGAAAAGGAACTTACCCTTAAAATGATTGATATAAAGAGCTGGTAATTATTTCTTACCTGCAAACCCAAAGGATATATTTTAGCCACATTGCTAATTTAGAATGCACAGGCACCTTCTAAAGATTAGGTCTAGTCTTAAGTCTTAGATAGGGTGACCATACACTTACTTGAAGAGACCTATTTATGGTCAACTGGTGTTATAAAATTTGGTCTGCGTGGAAAAAAGAAGAAAGCCCCATAAAGACCCTGAGTTCACTGAATAGATAAGATCTCCAAGCTGCTCTTGGAAACACAGGAATATGTTTGGTCTCCAGCCAATTTTAGGAAGATCTGTAGTGTTCTGTAGAAAAGGAGGGGGTGAGGGAAATGTCTAATACCCATATTTTTTTCCCCATAAAATATAATCATCCTTTAAAATATATCATAATTCTAACTGTCAGAATCAAAGGCACTGCTCAAGAAGGGTTACTTATGAAATAAACACTGGTTCAACTTCATAGAAGGCAAAACTTGGACTGTTCAGGATGTATTTTTCTGATTAATACTGATAATGATAGTTGGGTTCAAAGGACTAACAGTTTCTGTTTTGTACTCTCACAAACTAATCATATGATCTGGGTTGGGCAAAATGAAAGGGTCATTGTCCCAAAACTAAAACTTGTGTTTTTGGGCAAGAAGAGATCCAGTAGGCTATGGTGGGGAGATCTCACCTTTTGGAGTGCTCAAGAGCAGTGACAACACAGTGGGTGGCTTAGTCCATTAGCACCCATCTATGGGTGAAATACATATTTTTGGGTTACCTATTGTTTTTATTTAAATATCAAAATACAGTCAGCTCAACCTAGAGACAAACTAGCAGTACAAAGTTGAACTCCAGGCAAATAGCTATTTACACAAATAAGTTGTAAAATACAAAAAAGTGAGTGGTTCTGCCTTCCAAGAGATTTGTATACTGTCCATTCAGTTACATGCCTCTACAAGACAGCACAACTCTGGCTGGGCAGGAGACCTGATTTTTCTCGATTGCAGGGTTCATTTACATCTGCCTTGGCCTGTGAAAAGCAATCCATGGCAAACAGCTTTTTACAGAGTGGTGCAGGTGCAGCTAACAGGCATTCAGGAGATGATACTGCCACCTTCTGAATGCTTGTGTTATTTTTTTACAGTTAAACTGCCTTTTTTCAATGGGAATACCGTGCTACAATTGTCCAGCATCCAACATTGAACTTGAATGGGTCTCAATCGGTGGTGGTACTGCCCAATGAATAGGTTGGGGGGAATTTTTTTTGCCATGCTACAGCTCAAAGAGGGTCGGTTGCCTACTTTTATTGCCCCCAATCCCAAGTGTAAATTAAGCCTTACCGCCTGTGATTGGACAGGCTCCTATCAACATGTTTCTTGTTAGCACATGAGCACTGCAGGAGAACTGATTGGCTCCTTGTGCTGCTTTGCTCTCTCAGCACAGGAGCTCTGCTTTACACGGGATTGCAAGAGGCTAATACCTGTTAAATTTCAAGTACTTACATGACTTGCAATAAAAAAAATGACCTTTCATGGTGTATTAATGAATAAAGAGCTGTATATATTTGTGTTATTTATATAATCTGGAGTTCATTTTTAAAGCAGCCAGGGATCATGCGTCCACCACAAGAAAGAAAAAAGCTCTAAAGTACTTGCCATCAACTGTATCTTTTAGACATAATGTCTACTTGACCCTATAAAATTTCCATAGCCCTACATCTGACCTTGCATGAACTGATCCATCGTGATATTAACATGCTCAACAGCATACTAGATTATAACTCTTGGGAATGTACCTATTACTGGCCACCGTAATGTGAAAACATAGCTGAGCGTACTAGCAACCAATAAGTTATTTGATCTGTGCAATATGTCTCAGAGGTCAAGTGCTAGAAAAAATATTGTACTTTTGGCTAAGAGGATTGGGTCTCCAGAAGATAACAGTCATCAAAAAATAAAATGGTGAAATTATGAAACAAGATTTTAACAAATCATTTTTAACAATTCATATATGATAGTTCATGAAGGGAAAGCAATCGTACTGCCTGTGGAAACCAACCAAACGCTTACCATTTTTGGGGCCAGGTACAAAACAACAGGAAGAATCTGACTTGCTGCTTTGAGCACAACAGTTGTTCTGATAAATCAGAGTTTCCCAAGATTGGTTCCACAGAACAGTAGGGTTACAGAAGAAGTTCCCGGGGATTCAGCAGTGCAGGATAAAAGGAGCAGCTCATGTCTTCTAGGTACTGTAAGTACCAGTAAACAGATGTTTTGGGGGTTCAGAAAGCCTGGCAAGGAACAAGAAAAAAATTATTTTATTTTACACTTGATATTTATGCATGTTGTGTGCTTTACTATTCTGCAGGTCTGCTTGAGTATTTAGCAGTGTTGGTTGGTAAGATTATCAGGGTAGTGCTACCTCCAAAGGAGCTGCTTGGCAATTTGGGTTCTCTGTACTGCACCACGACGCAAAGAACAACCTCAGCCCCTCTGACACACCCGGTTGAATAAGAAGTCACTGCAAGCACTTATAAAAACACCAGTATAGATACCTTTAACGTGGCTGTAAGTTAGTACCAGAAAATATACACAAGACCATTTCATGGTAAATTAACTTAATGTATTGAGAAGGGTTAGAATAAATGGTAGTTTGAGCATGAATGAGCACACAGAAGGTAGGTGCAGACACAATCTGACAGATAGTATAACCACTATGCCAAAATGACTTAAAACAGAGCTCTGTATTAGTAGAATGGAAGCAATACATACATCAGCAAAGGCAGCAATAAACAGTGCATATAAGCATTAACAGCAATGTGGATAATAATACTATATCTAGACTAGAGTGCACTCTATGAGAATGGCTAGGATATAATGCACTGTCCCCTGAAAGGTACCTTCTTAGCATAAGCAATAGATGAAAGTCTCTGTTTAGCAGCTGTAAAGGGGCTGTCTTTAGTCCTAACTGTTCAGCTGGCTAGCAGTAGGGCCCTGTTGTATCATTGGTGCACATGAGAATAGTCTTAGTTAAAGAGGAGCTCCACCCAAAAGGGAAAGCTCCGCTTGTTTGCTTCCTACCCCCCTGTGCTGCCACATTTGGCGCCTTTAGGGGTACCAGGTACCAGCTCCCACTTCTAGGTAAGATTGCCGCAATTGTTGTGCGGCGATCTACGAAACGTTTGGCCCTCCTCCTCCCCCTGCTGCCTTCTGGAAGGCACACAGGTCCCAGAAGACAGCGGAACCATTCAGAGAGTACAACACGACTCATTCATGCACAGTAGGAAACAGGCTGTGCAGCCGCAAGGCTTCACATTCTGTTTCCCTTAGTGAAGATGCCGATGTCTGCACCGGGAGCAGATTGGCATGGGGTGCCAACATCGCGGGCTCCCTGGATAGGTAAGTGTCCCTATATTAAAAGTCAGCAGCTACAGTATTTGTAGCTGCTGACTTTTCATTTTTATCCCCAGGCTGGAACTCCTCTTTAAAGTGTTTGTTACCCCAACATTTTATATTCATGATATGTGCCTGCTGTACCTTGTACTTGTAGGAAAAAATATCCTGTTCTCTTTGTATTGCTTCCTTTGTGTGAAATCCCTGGTGCTCTTGCTAGTCCCTCTGCTTTTCTATTAAAAACTGACCACACTAAGCAGGAGAACACACTGTGGTCAGTTCTCTATTCTGGGAACTCAGCCTGCTCTCCTTCAATGATCAGGCTTGTCCTGACACACCTCCCCTGCACAGCCTATCACTGGGAAGCTCAGTGTACTGTTGCTGCTCCCCCCCCCCCCCCATCTCTTATGCAGCTGAGAACAGAAGGAATGCGATCACTTACAAAAAAGGTAAAAAGAGGTATTTATAACATTTTTTTATATCTGTCCCAAAATGTTTTGCCCTTAACCACTTCAGCCCCAGAAGGATTTAATTCTTAATGGTCAGGACATTTTTTGCGATACGGCGCTGTGCCACTTTAACTGACAATTGCGCGGTTGTGCGACGCTGTACCCAAACAAAGTTGACATCCCTTTTTTCCCTGAAAATAGAGCTTTCTTTTGGTGGTATTTGATCACCTCTGTGGTTTTTATTTTTTGCGCTATAAACAAAAAAATGTGACAATTAAAAAAAAAAAAACTTTTTTTTTTACTTTCTGCTATAATACATATCCAAAAAAAAAAAAATATAACAAAACTAATTTATTCATCAGTTTAGGCCGATATGTTTTCTTCCATATATTTTTGGTAAACAAAATCTGCAATAGGCGTATATTGATTGGTTTGCCAAAAGTTATCGCGTCTACAAACTATGGGATAGATTTGGGGACTTTTATTTTTTTTATTGTTTTTACTGGTAATGGCTGCGATCTGCAATATTTTTAGCAGGACTGTGACATTGCGGTGGACAAATCTGACCCCAAATGACACTTTTTGGGGACCACTGACATTATTACATTGATCAGTGCTATAAAATGCAGTGATCAATGTAAAAATAACCCTGGCAGGGAAGGGGGCGATCAAGGGGTTAACTGCGTTCCCTCAGCATGTTCTAACTGCAAGGGGGGTGGGCTTACTAGGAAAAGACAGAGATCGCTGTTCCTGAACACAAGGAACAGTAGATCTCTAACATGTCCCCTGTCAGAATGGGGATCCGCCTTGTTTACAAAGGCAGATCCCTGTTCTGCCTCTGTACCAGGTGATCACGGGTCGCCGGCGGACATTGAGTCAGCCGGACCAGCGGGCCAGCTCCCATGGCGTGCAGCAAGCGCACGTGCCCACTATACCACATGCACGAACCGCCATACAGGTACGGCGGTTCGCGCAAGCCAACTAACTTGCCGCAGTATATCTGCGTGAGCTGGTCGGCAAGTGGTTAATTTCTATTTTAGACGGAATGGATTGTTTTACAAGGTGATCGTTTACAATCACTTTAAGTCTGCAGGCAGCAATAGGGATACTAGATTGCTGTATGGCCAGTTCCTTAAAGGCTTTCTAGCATCATATAGTAAATTCTCATAGCAGCAGCTCACCAGTTCCAGGGATACTGCAGCTCACCATCCAGTCACACATAGCAATTCCCTCTCTGCTCAGCACCCAGATGACTCTGGCTGTCGGCACTCACAAATTCAACACTGGATCCCGCTCAGGCCGCCAATATGCAGCAGTGACGCTGCACCCTGGACAGCGATGTGCACTCTCAGGTCTCCCTCACATCAAGAGGAAGCTGTGTCCTGTACAGCCCATTGAAATGCAGCTCTTTCCCCTCCTTCTGAAATCTCCTCTCTGGGGAATGAAGTTCAAAAGCTTTTGATTACACAGTAGAATCTCTCCTCAGGACTAAAGGTCCCACAGTGCAGTGTTCCTGCTTAGCAGCTCCCTCCTGAAATAGTTGTTAACCAGTTCATCACCCCAGGGCAGCAACTACAGAAAGCAGCTCCAGCCAAGGTTTCTAATACTCTCATTCTCAACCAAGCCCCTAGCTACATTGGATATTATTGAATATTGTTCCCAGAGAGAAATTGTTCTACCTTTTAAGCATATTTCTATTAAAAATGTAATCAAGCAGGGAACTGTGCTTGCGTACGTAAACCACATCAACCAAATGAGAAACACAGATCCACCAGTGTTCGCTTGGGACAACAATGCAAAATTACTATTGTAACGGGGCACATATGCAAAAGCAGCATTGTCATGGTCGGTTTTACTTTTTTTTTTTTTTTCTTGTTCTTTTTCTAAAACTCACTACACTGCACACCTAAGCTGTAGATCAGATAACAGTTTTGGGGGTTCCCCCGATGCGTAAACATTTTTTCAAGGGTTCCTCAAATGTAAAAATGTTGAGAAAGGCTGGTTTAGACACTTGAATATGCAGGGTCCAATGTCTCTTTGCTAAATATTTAAAATGATACAATAAAATGTAAAAAACAAAAAAAAAAATAATTAAAAAGAAAGGCTACAAAGACAACACAAGAAGACTACTGTTTGGCAAATGGCTTCTTAGTGGTGGTCAAGATGTTTGTTTATAGAGACTGAGCCAAAACATGTTTATAAATGAAGTGGTGCTGAAGCTATATTTATAAGAGAATTATTAGAAAAGATCCAATTATAGATGTGTGATAGTGCTGTGTGACCATTTCAGTATGGCCAAAACTGACAGACGGCATGATATTCCGTTTATTAGGTTTTACCCATATTGAAATGTTCTCACAGCACTGAGATTTGTACTTAAGTTTGTAATTTTTATTTGTTTAAAGCATCACGGAATAGACTGTGAAACACAGAGACCCGGACTGACTGGGCTAAAGACATCTATCTGTCCTACGTTGATTTTTTGATGGTTCCAGTGATGCTCCAAGAGGGATAAGGAAGGAAATAAAGTAAAGTAGATGTAAACAATAACTGATACTCCATTACTAGAGGAACACGCCAGGGATGTCCATTATCTCCGTTATTATTTGCCTTGGCCATAGAACCCCTGGCTGCCCACATTTGTGCATCTCCCTCCATACATGGCCTCACTATAGGCACTATAGAAGACCATATCTCTTTGTATGTAGATGATACCCTAATATATCTAGCAGATCCTAACAAATCCCTGTACTGTTTGTTATGTGGCATAGTGAAATTTGGTGATTTCTACAGCTTTCGTGTAAACTGGGACAAATTCAGTCTGGATCCAGCGACTGTGCAGGTGATTCATCCGAGTTCTCCAGGTGGTGCAAACTTTTCTTTATTTGGGGTCGTGGTACAACTGCCCTTAAGATCCTATGTAACGAACAATGTATGCTCCTTAATCACTCAATTGCAACAGTGGACCAAGCAGTGGACGGAACTCCCCTTAGACCTCATGGGCAGAGTTAATTGATATATTTACCGAAATTAAGGTATGCTATGGCCAACTCTCCCTGTAATATACCAAAGTAAATTTTTAAGCAAATTGATGTCATTTGCACGGGATTCCTTTGGAAACACCAAATACCTAGAATAGCACTAGTTAAGTCCTGAAATTACCAATCCTCCTGGTGGTTGTGGTGTTTTCCTAATTTTTACTTTTATTATTTGGCATCCCAATTGGTTATTGTTCATGGCTGGCTTCATCCTTCTTTGGCTAATGCCTGTACCATTACTTAAGCTGCCATAGTTTCGTCTTTTGAGACACTACACAATATTGTTTATAGAAGACAAGCGCCCTTTTGTAAAGTCACCACCATGTTGCAGACCACTCTGTCTCTCTTCATTACTGTAGTAACTCGTATCTCCATGGTTCCATGTACTAACTCTTCAAATAACCCACTATGGCACAACCCTAACTTGCATGAATTGCTTACAATTCTAGACCTGCAGGGGTGCTCTGCAAGAGGGATAAAATACCAGTTTTACTTGAATACTTCTCAGGACTTTAAAACATTTTCCCAATTGCAGGAAGAATTTAATCCCCCCCTCCTTCTTCTTGTTTAATTCCTACCAACTGCGCCACGCTCTTCGAGGGCAATTTAATTCGTTGGCAGATCCACCCTTACTCACTCCCCTTGAAAAATTGTTAAGACAGCCTAAAACAACTAAGTTGGTCTCTGAATATTACTCAACTCTGCTAGTAGGCTAATCCCAGATTTGCTACTGCCCAAGCCCGCTGGTCCTCTCTAGATATACAGCTTACTGATTCTGACTGGTCTGAGTTCAGTGATGCATACAAAAGCTAAGTGATCTCTTCTAGGGACAGAATAATCCCACTGAAAATATTTCATCATAGCCATCTCACACCTGTTAGTTTGTATAAAATGGGTCTGTGCTTTACACCCGATTGTTTTAGGAGCTATGAAGGTTCTGCTGATTTCATGCACTGCTTTTGGTCTTGTCCTAGAATTTAAACGTTCTGGTCTGAAATTGACTCCTTTATTTCTATGACCCTGGATTTACCCTACATATTGCATCCTAAAAATTGTCTGCTGGGTGATCCTGTACATGTTTGGTCTCGGTATATGTATCGTGACTACTTTAAGGTTAATGTAGAACATTGGTCACATGCTTTATGATGTGTATGTTGTTAATGCATCAATCAATACACCAGCCGTGACTTGCTTTTTATGTCTGTTTAATAGAATTTACATTATGATTTTATAAATTTTTTGTTATTACTATGTGCACATTCATATTTATGGTTTACCTATTCATTTGGCCTTAAAAGTCCCGGGAGGGGGTTCTCTTGCTCCAAAAATTGTCTGCTAGGTGTTATTGGGGAATTCACTGCATCCAAATACGCTAAACGTTTGCTATGTATTCTGTATCTTTTTGCTACGAATACTCTTATCCTGAAAGGGGACGGTACACCCTACTCTACACACTTGACTTCAGTTAATCAACAATAGTCTTCCGTTGTACAAACTTACTTTTGAAATTAGAAAGAAACCAAAACTTTTTGATAGAATATGGGGTAAATGGGTGTCTAGCCTGCTTCCGCTGACAACTAGTATTTGCTTTGCATACTTGCATTCTGCATAAAGGTACTGTTTCCTTTACTGTGATACCCACTATCTTTGTCAATTTCATATGTTCGCTGTGAGCAAGTGAGATACAGGAGGCGCCATGTGTTTGTTGTTTTTTTCCATTATTGCTTTGTATTTTTGTATGACTTTTTACAATAAAAGAATATCTAAAAAAAAAAAACCAATAACTGATAACCATTTAGATTGCTAAAGCACTGTACAACAGAAGCAGTTGCCTTTTTTAAATTTAATTCAGTACTTATTTTTTACTAATTTGTTTATTCCTATTTACATCTCAGTACTGATCTCCAACACTCTTTTTGCAGCCACTTCTTGTGTAGATGCAGTAGAGCAATGGCTGCATGGCATGTCTCAGAGCTGATGGTGATTCCTGGATGGTGAGAAGAGTGGACCATGCCCATGTATTGTGTAGAAACAGCCACTTGTGGTCTCCATCAGAAGCCCGTGAGACCAAATAGGAAAACATTTAAAGGACAGATGTTTGCACCCTGTAGTAGGAAGTGCCTGAACAAGGACCTTCATGGCAGGATTTTTCTGCACTGCACATCACACCAGCGCTGTGTGAATGGGGCACAGAGAAAACATTTCATTTTTATGTGCCCTAGCTGTGACCTGTGTTTATCCAGTAGTGTGAACAAGGTGTAATGATACTGCAGCGCTACCCCTGTAGGGGCTGCTGGTAATAACTGGTTCTTCCCTAAAAGTACAGAAGCTGCCCACTGCCGCAAGCACCAGTCCATTCACACCGGCTCCAATAACACAGTATAGGGGATGTCTTTTTAGTAGTTATTGCTTGAAGAAACTTTAACCAGAGAGGGGTCTAGGGTCACAAAATGATCAATAGAATTAATGGGAGCATAGGCATGTGCACAGGGTGTGCTGGATGTGTCTTGGCACACCCAATCTCCCCATGCACATTAGTATTATTGCTCTGTATGCCAGAAGGAAGATGAGAAATATCTCCCTCTTACCGGCTCTGCCATAAGAGATGCATTTATACAAAGAAATGAAGGGTCTATAATTTGTATCATTTGTATTTTAAATGATAGAATATCAACCAGAAATCCAAAAAAAAAAAAAATGATACAAATGTTATAAATTAAGTTGTAGTTCAGTAAGTAAAATAAGTATTTGATCCCGCAAGCAAAGCATGACTTAGTACTTGGTGGAGAAACCCTTGTTGGCAAGCACAGAGGTAAGACGTTTCTTGTAGTTGGTTACCAGGTTTGCACATCTCAGGAGGGGTTTTGATCCACTCTTCTTTACAGATCTTCTATAAATCATTAAGGTTTCTTGTCTGTTGCTTGGCAACTCGAAGTTTCAGCTCCCTCCTATAATTTTCTATAGGATCAAGGTCTGGAGATTAGCTAGGCCACCACATGACCTTAAAGTGTTTTCCTGAGCGGCTCCTTTGTTTCTTTGTCAGTATGTTTTAGGTCATTGTCATGCTGGAAGACCCATCCATGACCCATCGTCAGTATTCTGGCTGAGGGAAGAAGGTTCACATGTACAATTTTACAATACATGGACAGTCCATTGGCCCCCTCAATTCGGCAAAGTCGGCCTGTACCTTTAGCAAAGAAACAGCCACAAAGCATAATGTTTCTACCTCCGTGCTTGACTGTAGGGTAGGTTCTTAGGGTCATAGTCAGCATTTTTCTTCCTTCAAACAGGGTGAGTCAATTTAATGCCAAAGAGCTCAATTTTGGTCTCATCTGACCACAGCACTTTCTTCCAGTCCTTCTCTGAATCATTTAGATGTTCATTGGCAAACTTCAGACGGGACTGTACATGTGCCTTCTTGAGGAGGGGGACCTTGCATGCACTGCAGGATTTCAATCCATGGCGGCGTATTGTGTTACCAATTGTATGTTTGGTGACTGCGGTCCCAACTGCCTTGAGATCATTTATAAGCTCCTACCGTGTAGTTCTGGGCTGATCCCTCACTTTTCCCATGATCATCTTTACCCCATGAGGCAAAATCTTGCATGGAGCTCCAGACTGGCGATTGATGGTTATTTTGTATTTCTTCCATTTCCGAATAATCGCTCCAGCAGTTGTCTACTTTTCACCAAGCTTTGTGCTGATGGTCTTGTAGCCCATTCCAGTCTTGTGCAGGTCTACAATCTTGTCCCTGGCGTCCTTTGATAGCTCTTTGGCCCATGCTGATGAAGTTTGAATGGAAGAATGAGATTCTGTGGACAGGTGTCTTTTATACACATAACGAGTTGTTGTTAGGAGCACCTTCTTAAATTGACAGGACTAATCTGTGTACCACATGAGCACATACTGGAACCAGAATTATTGTTGGTTGGTAGGGGGATCAAATACTTATTTTATTCATTGTACTTCAACTCAATTTATAACATTTGTGTTATGTGTTTTTTTGGATTTTTGGTTGTTATTCCACCATTTAAAATGCACCTATGATAAAAAAAAATTATAGACCCTTCATTTCTTTGTAAGTAGGCAAACTTACAACATCTGCAAGGGATCAAATAATTATTTTCACCACTGTATAGGGAATATGAAAACCTAAAAAAAAACAATGCTTTCAACATAGGGTGCATCTGTTTCTGTAAGTTAGCTTTGTGTTCTCTGGGCAAGAAGAGATCAGGTCTAATGATGTTCTTGAGATGGCTACCCTTGCTAAGTACCATGCTTAGCAGACATTGTGACATTATTGATCATTACAATGGAAAACTGGAGAACCAAATTGCCAAAGAAATATATAGGCTGCCACTGATTGCCTTTACTTTCTAAAATGCTAGTTACCTGGCAGTGATATGGATGCATTGGCTTCAATGTAATCCGTGTTGCTGACCCGGAACCATTATTTGTAAACTGAGCCCTCCTGTCTAATTTTCTACATACATGTTGCAATCCCCTGACTCAAAAGTCTGATCCAGCCAGGCAATTAGCATTTACAATATGCCAGCACTAGCAGCTGACATTCTTTTTACATGATGCACTTTAATAAGCGTTTCCCATTGTCCTCTGTGTACTTATTTCATTAAAATGGCAGAGTATTCCATTTCACGTTTGGATCCTGCTAAAGTCTATGTAAAAATAACCACCTTGAACTACGGAACAATGGATTTCAATTGATACAATAACTATGCCGTTCACGGACCATAGGCTTACTTCTACCCCTGACTACAAATGTTTGGTATTTTGCTTACCACAACTGATGAATTCCTGGCATTAAAGAAGCAAAAAAGAAAGCTGCTCAGCTGATTGGGTGCTAACTGTCATCACATTTTCGGGAAAATGTAAATGTGATATGTTGTTGATCTTCTTCTCTAGGCAGATGGCCCTATAAAGATTTTATATAGGCTGGCAGATCTCTACACCACAAAGACTCCCAACAGGTGCTATAGAAAACGACCAGGTATCTCTAGAACTAGCGACATACGACTGCAGGTGCTGTCCCTAGTTCCTCATTACTTTACACCCTAATATTGTCTTCTTGATGGATTGGCTGATGATCATTACCGTTAAATAATTATACGTATCCACTAATTGTCCAGGAATGGGCATTGAGCCTTCTAAATGCTTATCCAAAATAAGACCTCTGTGCATTTTATTAGCTGCCAGAGACAGTTCAAGGGATTAGAGGTCTATTGACCCTGCCCTGAGAGGTGTAATATCCACTTGTTTACATCCTCCACTTTTTCAGACACAGCAGGGGCAACACAGCATGTCAGAAGTTCAGTCGGCATTTCAGAGAAACACCTGTCTTGTGGCACATGCCTGCCATTCCACGGGACCCTCAGCATAAATCCGCCACAAACAACAGTTGGGAGCTAATTACTTGTATCATAGAGCAATTACTGTCCTGTGTGTCACTGGATGCAGCTGATGCTCTTGTCTGGAGCTCATAGGGATATTCACCCCCTGCCTTCTGATGACAGGTGAAAGTCTATTGTGATTGACTTCCCATCTCTGTAGAGCTCAGTGTTAGTGATGGACAGCTCTATTGACTGTTTTCCTACTGTTTCTTAAAGTGGACCTACAGTATCTCACAAAAGTGAGTACACCCCTCACATTTTTGTAAATTATTTTATTCTATCTCTTCATGTGACAACACTGAAGAAATGACACTTTGCTACAATGTAAAAGTAGTGAGTGTACAGCTTGTACAACAGTGTAAATTTGCTGTCCCCTCAAATTAACTCGACACAGTCATTAATGTCTAAACCGCTAGCAACAAAAATGAGTACACACATAAGTGAAAATGTCCAAATTGGGCCCAAAGTGTCAATATTTTGCGTGGCCACCATTATTAACCTTAGCCTTAACCCTCTTTGGCATGGAGTTCACCAGAGCTTCACAGGTTGCCACTGGAGTCCTCTTCCACTCCTCCATGACGACATCATGGAGCTGGTGGATGTTCGAGACCTTGTGCCCCTCCACCTTCCGTGGCCCCACAGATGCTCAATAGGGTTTAGGTCTGGAGACATGCTTGGCCAGTCCTTCACCTTTAACCTCAGCTTCTTTAGCAAGGCAGTAGTCGTCTTGGAGGTATGTTTGGGATTGTTATCATGTTGGAATATTGCCCTGCGGCCCAGTCTCCGAAGGGAGGGGATCATGTTCTGCTTCAGTATGTTACAGTACATGTTGGCATTCATGGTTCCCTCAATGACCTGTAGCTCCCCAGTGCTCCCCAGCACTCATGCAGCTCCAGACCATGACACTCCCACCACCATGCTTGACTGTAGGCAAGACACACTTGTCTTTGTACTCCTCACCTGGTTGACGCCACACACGCTTGACACCATCTGAACCAAATACGTTTATCTTGGTCTCATCAGACCACAGGACATGGTTTCAGTAATCCATGTCCTTAGTCTGCTTGTATTCAGCAAACAGTTTGCAGGCTTTCTTCTGCATTACCTTTAGTAGAGGCTTCTGGCTTCCTTCTAAGCTGACAGCCATGCAGACCAATTTCATGCAGTGTGTGGCATATGGTCTGAGCACTGACAGGTTGACCCCCCTCCCCTTCAACCTCTGCAGTAATGCTAGCAGCACTCATACGTCTATTTCCCAAAGACAACTTCTGGATATGACGCTGAGCATGTGCACTCAACTTCTTTGGTCGACCAGGGCGAGGCCTGTTCTGAGTTGCACCTGTCCTGTTAAACCACTGTATGGTCTTGGCCACCGTGCTGCAGCTCAGTTTCAGGGTCTTGGCAATCTTCTTATAGCCTAGCTCATCTTTATGTAGAGCAACAATTCTTTTTTCAGATCCTCAGAGAGTTCTTTGCCCTGAGGTGCCATGTTGAACTTCCAGTGACCAGTATGAGAGATTGAGAGCGATAACACCAAATTTAACACACCTGCTCCCCATTCACACCTGAGACCTTGTAACACAGTGGTTCTCAACTCCAGTCCTCGGGACCCACTAACAGGCCAGATTTTAAGTATTACCTTGGGGAGATGCAGACTAGAATACTGCAATCACTGAGCAGCAAATGATATCACCTGTGATGCATTTCAGTTATCCTGCAAACCTGGCCTGTTAGTGGGTCCCGAGGACTGGAGTTGAGAACCACTGTTGTAACACTAATGAGTCACATGACACTGGGGAGGAAAAATGGCTAATTTGTCCCAATTTGAACATTTCCACTTAGGGGTGCACTCCCTTTCTATGGCAGCGGTTTAGACACGAATGGCTGTGTGTCGAGTTATTTTGAGGGGACAGCAAATTTACATATATATATACCTGATTGGATGGGCCCTGTCCGTGTTCGCTCTGCAGAGTTGACACCCTTGAGAAAGGGCCCTTAGAATGATGACTTTATTCTCCCAAACTTCACTTCCTATGCCGAGGTACAGTTGCGTGATTAGGGCTCCAGGACTGCTTTTAACAATAGAAGGTATTTTTAAAATAGAACTGATACTGTATCTTGTAATACGTCAAAAATACATTATGTAGACTTGTGAAGTTACGGATACAGTAGCTCACAAAAGTGAGTACACCCCTCACATTTTTGTAAATATTTTGTTATATCTTTTCATGTGACAACACTGAAGAAATTACACTTTGCTACAATGTAAAGTATTGAGTGTACAGCTTGTATAACAGTGTAAATTTGCTGCCCCCTCAAAATAACTCAACACACAGCCATTAATGTCTACACCGCTGGCAACAAAAGTGAGTACACCCCTAAATTAAGGGCAGTATTCCAACATGATAACGACCCCAAACACACCTCCAAGACGTTCACTGCCTTGCTAAAGAAGCTGGGGGTAAAGGTGATGAACTGCCCAAACATGTCTCCAGACCTAAACCCTATTGAGCATCTGTGGGGCATCCAAAAATGGAAGGTGGAGGAGCGCAAGGTCTCCAACATCCACCAGCTCCGTGACGTTGTCATGGAGGAGTGGAAGAGGACTCCAATGGCAACCTGTGAAGCTCTGGTGAACTCAATGCCCAAGATGGTTAAGGCAGTGCTGGAAAATAATGATGGCCACACAAAATATTGACACTTTGGTCCCAATTTGGATATTTTCCCTTAGGGGTGTACTCACTTTTGTTGCCAAAGGTTTAGACATTAATGGCTGTGTGTTGAGTTATTTTGAGGGGACAGCAAATTTACACGGTTATACAAGCTGTACACTCACTACTTTACATTGTAGCAAAATGTAATTTCTTCAGTGTTGTCACATGAAAAGATAGAATAAAATATGTACAGAAATGTGAGGGGTGTACTCATTTTCGTGAGATAAGGTTGTGTTGCGTATATAACTTACATGTGGATAGAATAGAACAGGACCCAGTACAGAGCCTTGTTGTACACCACTAGTGACTGGTCTCTGTTCTGAATGTACCCAATTTACATCCACACTCTGGTATCTATCCTTTAGCCAACTGCATAACCAATGAACCACCCAAGGGTTAGGTTCTAGCTTGTACAAAGTTTGTATTGGATCATTATGTGGAACTCTATCAAATGCCTTGCTGAAATCAGGATATGTCCACAGCACCTCCCTGGTACAAAAAATTAGTACTATAGTCAAAAAATTCAATTAGATTAGTCTGTCATGACCTGCCCTCAGTGAAGCCATGCTGCTTTGTGTCCAGCAAGTTGTGATCTGTAATGACCCTTGGTGCAACTATCAAGATGAGCTCCAAAACACTACTTGCAGATCTTTTCCAGATTTGAAAATCCTTTCATTTGCTGGTTCCCCAGCAATCTATTCAGAGCTTCATACTGTAGGATGGCCTTCAACCAACCCCTACCTGTCATGACTCCTATTTTTAGACATTATGCTGTGCCATGTCATAGGCTACTATATTCATGGTTTTCTGCACCTCAGCTACAGTTTGGGAATATTTAACACAGATCTTAATGAGAGTGTTGACTGTCAATGTAAAGCCCTATTGAACCCTCTTAGTGTAATTACTGTAATGCAGCCAGTCTGCATATACACTATTAAATATGACACTTTTTACTTTTTTCATCTGCCAAATGCTGCATCAGGAGTTAAAAATGATTATGGAAGCAGCACTAGGAGAGTTTGATTGTTGATCTCACATACAAGCAGCAACACAGCTATCCAACATACCTCCTGAACACTGGTCTAATCAACAGATTCAATCAATCAGGGAGCAAGAGCAAAGTTGTGTAGAGCAGTGTTAAGGGGGGTCATGTTGGATCAAAGGGGAATCTGGTATTTACGAGCTGTAGTTTTACTTTCCAATGTGAAGGCAGCATATAATTTTTCAACCTTTCAACCTCAGCATTTGACTAACTAGTTTAGCTAGTAAATATTTACGGTATGTAGCACTACCCTCGTAAGAGCCTTCTGTTCTTTTCCTTTACCTTTTCCAAAAAAACTCAGCTCCTCTAACACACTAGCTTGAGTGTACAAAATACAGCATCATATGAAATTACTGAAGGTAATGTTTAGTATCCAGTATTAGCGCTATATCAAAGAAAACAGGCACCAGACCAGGCAGTAAAGGCAAATTTAATATTGACACCCAATGTAGTTGGTAACTGGGCAAGCATAAACTGGATTAACAATGGTAATAACACAGTAAAAGCATGCAAAATGATTAACAGTAAGGACTAGGCATAAGATAACACTTGGCGTCCAGATCAGCATAAACAGTAGGAAGGCCACCTCCAGTGCAGCAGTGAGCAGTAGTAAAGTTTAATCTACCGAGTACTGTAACTATACTGCCAGAGCACATTTATGATGACGATGCTAGTCCTAGACTAAGTGGGTATGCACTGTCCAAAAGAAAAGGAGGATGGTAGCAGTGGGGCAGGGGAACAAAAGAGGGCTTGCAGAATTATTATTACTGGAGGGGTAGTCCATTGAGATGTTCTTCTGCTGGCTATCGTTGGGGCCCTTTAAGGTGTTGGTGCACTTAATGAGAGTCCCAGTTAACCTCCATGAAGAATAGGTGCAGTACTGGTATAGTATTGTCTTGGCACGAGTGCAAGGTAGATGTATAGGTGCAGTCTAGGTTTGGAAGTGCAGTATAGGGTGCGGTATGGATTGGGTACACTTTGTATCCTGCTCAGCATGGCTCAGTCCATGCTAGCAATAGCAGGAATGGGCGAATAGCCCTCTCACCAGTCCCTAGGATGCTGTGTTGACCTTTTCCTTTAGAAGGGAGAGCCCCCGAAGTCTCTCCCCAAAACCCCCCCGGCGATTAACAGTGGGAAGCAGAGGGTGAGCGAACATTGCAGTCTCCCTGGGGCAGCGGTGCCATTGTTTGGGCAGTGCTGCACTTCCACCAGGTGTCCTCACTCTTTGTCTCGGATCTCGGCTGGTATGGTTTATTCAGACAGAGGTGCTCTCTATATAACTCCCTCAGTGCCAAGAGGAAGAACTTTCCTGGGCAGTTTAATAAAAAATCTTTCCACTCCACCTACTACATTATTATTATATTATAGTGTAGCCATTATACGGCTGCCATCTCAGATTACAACTCCCAGGATTCCCAGCTCTCTTAATAAAAGTCAATGGGCTTGTTTGGCTTTAGCTCTCCTCCTGCTGGCCGGAGGAGGATGGTGCAGCATAACATCAGTATCTCAGTGGAGAGAGAGAGAGGAATAAAGGGCAATGTCTCCATCTCCATATTACTGTAGCCCAGCACCTGGCTACATGTATAAGCTGCCTGACTGCATTACAATAATTAGGTGGGTTCTAGTGAACCTTAAACAAACTGAGAGCATATTTCTCTTTACTGACATCATCAGTGCTTATGCTGCTTTAAAACCAAAGCAGAATTATTTTAGATTTTGTGATTATACTCTATATGCATTATGCAATGTGTTTTTCATCAACTTGGAGAATTTGCCAGACTGACTGATCTGCCCCTGACTAGGATATTCAAGATGGCAGGAATGCATTCATTATGGAGTGTGGACTTGCGACATTAGGTGGGTGAGGTGAGAAGAGGGGACTTCTGTGAAGGATCAGCTGCCTCCCTCAGATAATCTTAATTCCAGGAGGTGCTGAGACATCTTACAGAATTCTGGCCATAACATAAATAACTTGAGTATGAATATCACTCCTTGTGTCTGAAGGAGCCATTCGCACTAGGTCTGAATTAGAAAGCAATATAGTTCCACAGTCCACGAAGGTGTAAGGATTGCAATGTCTTCTTCTACACTGCGCTTTGGCAATGAATGCAAAGTGATTCTAACGGTTTACAAAAACAACCCGCAGGAGCTTTCTCTAGTGCTTTTAGATATCATAAATATAAAATTACTTGTATACGAAATTATTTTATACATTGTTTACCATGTATTTGTTGGCTGCCTTTTTTTAGGCTCTTTCTTTCTGGTATTTTCTTTCACTTTACGTTTATTGGGAAAAAGTTAGGGCAAAAATTATACACAGTGCACAGTATGACACAAAACTTGAATTACCAGTTTTGTCCAAATTTCCAATGAGCAGGATTGAGACACAATAATCGGTCATTTCAAGGAATACAAAAACAAGGTAAGCCAATGGGTATAATTAAAAAATGAGGGGGAAAACATCATCGATTAGAGGAGGGGTTAACCAGTTAAAGCGGATCTACACTGCATCTAAGCACCACAAATTTGTAATAATAGCCAATGTAGCTAAGCAGCCGCTCGGCTGTTATTACAAGCAGCAGAAGGGGACGTTCCACTGCTCTGCCCGGGTCCACCGGGAGGGCTTTGATTGGGTATCTGATGTAGTAATCCGGAAGCGACGTCATGGCGTCACTTCTGGTTTACTAGGCAGCCAACGGAGCCATTTTTTAAAAAAATCGACAGTATTCTAAAACGTCAATCTTACCGTTTTGAATACTTTTAAGTGCAGAGGAGGGCTTTGGTGTCTTTCAGACCACAGATCCCTCCATTAAGAGCACCTGTCACTGTCTATTACGGTCACAAGGGATGTTTACATTCCTTGTAACCGCAATAAAAGTGATCAGAATTCAGAATTTTTTTTTTTTTTTAAAAATACAAAAAATAAAAAAAAATAAGAAAGAAAAACATTTTTTAAAGCACCCAATCCCTCCGTGCTACCGTGCCAAAGCAAGCGCATACAAAAGTTGCGCCCGAAATTGTAAACCGTGCTCAAACCACACATGTGAGATATCGCCGTGGTCATTAGAGCGAAAGCAATAATTCTATTTCAAGACCTCCTCTGTAACTCTTGGTGAAAAGGATCCCCCCACATGGGATTGGGACTTTTATAGGCAAACTGAATCATAAATCATATTATATAAAAAATATACAAATTTAATGGTATGCATTAAAATTATGCATTACTGCGGTACAGCTATAGTACAAAAATGCAAAGATACAAATATTATATACAGATACATGTGATGATTGTTGTTTGTGGAAACTCCGAAGCCCGACGCGTTTCAGGATACTCCCTTCTTCAGGGACCGTAATTTGGAGAATCACAATTCTTCGAAAATCACCATGCAGATGTATACAACCATGACATTGTGTAGATATGTTAAAAAATATATATATATACAGGCCAGAGGCACAGCCCCGCTAAGGCTGTGTAGTCTCACATAGGCTGTTAACAGCACACCACCCCCATAGTCACCGCTGAGCCTCAATGGTCGCCAAGCCAGCCGTGCAGATTTCTGCCAGGATGTCGAATCAATGTGGGTTGCAGCCAATCATGAAAATATCGGGACAACCAGAGATCTGGGGTTTTTTCCCAGGGTGGTGTCTTTAACAAACAAAATCCTCTGTAACTCTAAACAGGTAAATGTTTAAAACTTTGCCTATGGAGGTTTTGAAGTACCGTAGTTTGTCGCCTTTCCATGTGACATGTTAGGTATCTATTTACTCGGCGTAACATCATCTTTCACATTATGCAAAAAAATTGGGCTAACTTTACTGTTTAGTGTTTTTTCTTTTTAATTCATAGAAATGTATTTTTTCCCCAAAAATTGTTTGAAAGACTGCTGCGCAAATACAGTGTTATATAAAATATTGCAATGACCACCATTTTATTCCCTAGGGCAGTGGTTCTCAACTCCTGTCCTCAGGACCCACTAACAGGCCAGGTTTGCAGGATAACTGAAATACATCACAGGTGATATCATTTGCTGCTCAGTGATTGCGGTATTCTAGTCTGCATCTCCCCAAGGTAATACTTAAAATCTGGCCTGTTGAGGGGTCCCGAGGACAGGAGTTGAGAACCACTGCCCTAGGGTCTCTGCTAAAAAATATGTATAATGTTTAGGGGTTCTAAGCAATTTTCTAGCAAAAAATACTGATTTTAACTTGTAAGCAACAAGTGTCATAATTGTCATAAATAGGCCTGGCCTTGAATGAGAGAGAGGTATGATGAGAGGACCAAGGAGACCCCCCCCCCCCCCCACCTTCTCGGCTAAAGCTTGTGTCTTCTCATATCCAAGAAAGATCCGTAAACTGAGGATCATTTACAACTTATCCCATTGCTTTGCAGTATTTTCATCTGGTCAACTGGCCAATGACACACTTCCTGTCTTAGGCTGTCTCCAATTTGGATGAAGGAGCAACCTTTGGACAGCAGCAATGTCATTCTGTGGAGAGGGTAGTGTTAGATGCACTAGCAGATTTAGATGGACTTGGTTAACAAATTAAAGTCAGGCATCAGCTAACACTTTAAGCAGTTACAGCAACAGTTTTTATGTCCTTTTGGGATAAAGGACGGGAATCGGTTACACCAGCAGTTATCAAGCGAAGGGATCAACTGCCCACAGAGGAGATGGAGGGACATACATTTCTCCATCTCCTCTGAAGAAGGAAGCTGGAATCGATGAGGATTTTGTCCCTTCCGGTTTCAGTGTTGTGCTTCCTTGGCTGCTATGGTCGGTATGGCCAGGGAAGATTCTGGTTAAAAACGATCTGTGTTTGATCAGATGTTTTGAAGAGCAGAGGAGGGATCAGTGGTTTAAGCGACCCATGATCTCTCCATAAAGAGTACCTGTCACTGCCATGTTGTTTATTGTGATAGCAATAATGTTGAATGAAAAAAGATTTAAAAATGTAGAAAAAAACCCTAAAAAAAAATATGTAAACAGTGTTTGCACCTCACATGTGAGGTATCGCCACGAATGTCAATGAGTGCGAGTGATAATTCTAGCACCAGAGCTTATGTTCAACTTTAAACCTGTAAAGGCTTTTAAAGCGTTGCCTATGGATAATTTTAGGTACAGTATTTTGTCGCCATTTCACAGGCGTGCGCAATTTTACATTTTGATATGTTTGCTATTTCTTTACTCTGCGCAACATCGTCTTTTATATATTACCAAAAAAAACTGGGTATTATATTGTGTTTGCGTGCACCAAAATTAACTTGTGTATTTTTTCCTGAACATTTGTGTTTGATAAATGGCTGTGCAAATATTGTGTGATATAAAAAATTGCAACAACCACAATTTAATACTTCAGGGTCTCTGCTTTCAGAAAATATATACTGTTTGGGTGATCTAAGTAATTTTCTAGCAAAAAAATGTTGATTTTAACATGTATTGAAATTGACTCGGACGGCAAGTGGTTATTAATCATGTTGCTTGGATTTTACATTGCTGCATATATGAATTTTTAAATGATTTTACTGTCATGTTTCTTGCTCCCATTTCTGTAATGACTGTGATATAAAAGTGGTATGTATGCCAGTACTCCTGTACACACTATAAAAAAAGGTCTGTGCATTTGTGTATTTGTATCAATCAATAATATTGCCTATTATATGGTGTATGTTTGCTTTAACATGTATTGAGTTATTGAGAAGTCAAGAGCTTTTCTTTATCGTAATGGCACCTGTTTGCCTGACCACGCTGCATATCAAACCCTTCTCCTTGGCTATAAATAGTGCTTGGGTTGACGTTAAGATATGCTTCTCAGATGGTGATATGGGTGATACAGACACCTGTTCTTAGATTGTACTACGTCTACTCTCCCCGTTCACGTTGGTTAATTGAATCTTCATTTCTGCTCAGCATTCACGTCTGTATTTGAACAAGTACTTGTTGGCATTGTCTTTGGATTGTTTAAAAGTGGTAAAAAAAAAGCATTTTAATGCAGTCGGCGGGGAGCTTTTTCCATACATTTGGACATTTTTCCTTTTAGTCAAGAATTATGTACCAAAGCATGAGAAACTGAACTAAACATGCCTTATGACCCATACACACGATCTGAAAATCGGACAAAAATACCGCTTTCTAAGCCATCGTACGCTAATCTGATCGTTAGTACACAGCTTTTGAGAGCCGAGCATAGCCATTCATCCAATATTATCTGATGGGCCAAGCACAGAATTTTTTCTCCTATAATCCATACTGTCGTCGTTCGAAAATACAATAAAAATACACTACAGCACATTACATCCCTTCCAAATTTTTATACTGTCATATGAGCAATTTTGTCACTTTAGTAAACTCTTCCTTGTTGATGTGAGACTAGGAACCCCAAAAAAAAAAAACTGGCGATCTGTCATCCAATTTTCAGATCATGTGTACAGACCATTAGGTTGCATTTTGCTCGTTGTGTATACTTCTTTTTCTGATGGATGCATTTTGTAAAGTGATGTTGTTGTTTTAGGCATAATCAACTTCATAAAGACAAACCAAATAAATTCCTTGCGCTAGCAAAAAAAATGTTAATAAGTGCTGCTGAATCCACTACACAATCTAGATACTAGACGTAAAAAAGCAATTTCAATGAAAGTGAGCGCGCTGTCCCTTTTTAAAATTCAGAAGTGCTACTGTGCATACAATAAAGTTATATCATATACTATGACTATACCATGAGAATCACCAATAGTGTAAGCTTAGTGCATACAATGTACATGAAAAATAAAAAGATGAAAACGCACTATTGCATCTTTATTATATATATTTTTTTATCTTTTTATTTTTCATGTACAGGCGGTCCCCTAGTTACAAACATCCAACTTACAAACGACTCCTACTTACAAACGGAGGGAGACAACAGGAAGTGGGAGGAAATCTCCCCCTAGGAAGGGAAATTCACTCCTGTAAGAGTTATTATGGGAAAAAGATGTCTCCACTGATGCTTTATCACCAAGGTTTCCACAACAACCCAAAATTTTCAAAATCAGATTATCATTGGGACAGGAAGTGAGGTGAAATCTTCTGAACAGAAACATAGACAGCAAAATAAACCTTATAGCGGTGTTACCCCTTCCCTATGCTATCCAAAAAGCTTAAAAATAGTTTTTTTGCCTGAAGTTGCACTTAAAAAAATGTACCTGTTCCGACTTACAAACAAATTCAACTTAAGAACAAACCTACAGACCCCATCTTGTTTGTAATCCGGGGACCGCCTGTAGATTGTATGTACTAAGCTTACACTATCACTAGGGACAGCGTGCCCACTTTAGTTGAAATATGTTTCAACTTGGTAATGTCGTCTGACATGCCCGCACAGTCACAGGCTTAGTTTGATTTGTTACCTGGCCAAAGTAACAACATGGCCAGTATTCCCTCCATTTTGATGTATGAAAGGAAAGTTATAAGCAGCTAAGCAGGACTGTGTCAGGGGTGGCAAAGATGGCCGACTCAGGTAGAGATAGGCCTCAGTGTGTGTATGCACCTGCACACAAGTACGCAAAGGCTCACTAAGCAAGTCTCTGACCAGCCACTGTGCCCGTCACACAGCAGGTGCAGTGGCCAGCAGTGTTAAACCAAGCTGCGCATCACTAAAGAGATTTGACTAATGCACCTGCCTGTGTGATTTTATCAGGCTAAGCTGAGCTGCACTGAGGATCTGACCCTCAGGTCTTAGTGCCTCCACAATGCCTCTGAGTCCTGCCTGAGGTAACTGCCTTCATTTTCCTAATTGGTGGCACGGCCCTAGTTGTACGAGCCCTATCAGATTATGTATTGTGGTAACACATGATACACGGTCTGGTTATATTTAGTCTGAATAGGACCTCTACAAACCTACACAATGAACCATAAAGGATGTGCATTTTAGCATGCCACAGCGCAACAATGTGAACCATCTGTGCATTGTAATGTGGTGCATAGACAGCCGATTCAGAATGTTAAGGCTACCTTACAGCATTGCACGGTAAGCACAAAAAAGCTGCAAGAAGAGAAATTTAACTCCTTCATTCATCCTCCCCTCATCCCCCTTAGGGTACTTTAACACTGGGGCGGGCGCTAGCGTTAAATCCCCGCTGGTGTCAGCGGGTATTTACCGCTGTTATAGCGGCGCTACAGCACCGCTAAGCAGGCAGGTGTGCGGCGCTTTTGACCCCCCACAAGGGGTTAAAAGTGTCAGCGTGCTGCGCTACCGAGGCGGTGTGCAGCCGCTTCGGAAGCACTGCCCATTGTTTTTAATGGGCAGGAGCATTGAAGGAGTGGTATATCACCTCTCACTGCACCGCCCCAAAGATGCGGCTTGCAGGACTTTTTGTAATGTCCTGCAAGCGCACCGCCCCAGTGCGATAGCACTCAGCTTTCACATTGGGGTGGATTGGGCTGGACTTTTGAGGCGCTTTACAGGCGCTATTTTTAGCTAAATAGCGCCTGTAAAGTGCCTCAGTGTGAAAGTAGCCTTCCTTTTATGATGGGGAAAATTGAAAATACCCACTCACCTGTCCACTGATCCAGCGTTGTCCTGCAGCAATATGCTGTTCAGGTGTCTGTGTCCACGCCAATATCTCGGTCCAGCTGTCTGCCTCTTCTGGGTTCAAGCAGCTCGGCCCCTGATGACATGACAACTCCAGCCTTTGGCCATTCTGTAAACAGGTTCCCGTAGCCTCTTGGGATAAGTAATGATGATTTCCCAGGGGGCTGCAGAAACAGGATACGTCATTCTGGCCTAGGCTGGAATAACAGCCGGGGGGAGGGGCCCATCAAAAAAACAAAATTATAAAGCCCCCAAAAAAAACAACATTTTTTAATGCTTTCAAGTATAGAGCAAACATTCTGCTTCAAAGAGAGATCTTTGGACTGAATACAGGTGACATGTTGTGACAAAGCGTTATTCAGAGCCATGACACATCATGTGACCATAGGAAGGAAAGCAATATAAAAAATTTCTGTATAATAAAAAATACAGAAACTGGTCACAGGTGAATGGGTCGATTGAAATTTGCCTCGGGCCTGCCTAATATACGATATCCCAAAGCATGCTTATTGGAATTTGTGGACCTCGCGCTCTAAGAAATGAATGAGACTATTAAGACTGTAAAAATAAAACATACTATTGATCTGGAAACAATCTTCACCACCATCTCTTTCCAAGTAGAATTAGGTCTGCCCTACCTCTATACCAACTTACATATACCAGCAGGGGTTCCCCTATGTGGTTTGAAAAAAATTGGGACATGCAGGGAAGGCAGGTGTCCAAGCTGTCCAATAAAAATGCTGCAGTGGAGGCACGCCTCACTGCAGTGTCATAGAAGGGGGTGTGTCTAAAAGGCAAATACTCCCTTCCAGCCCAGCCCTCCTAACTACAAGGAAAAAACAGGTTTATGGGTATAAGATTAACAAATAATACTATGTTTTTCTCACACAGTTAAGAGGGAAAAACTGCTGCTGCTGAAAAGGTACTGTTATAAGATAATAATGTATTATTTATCCATTTACTGTGAAATCACTGGTTTGACGTTATAACTTCAGTAATTTGTCTATTAAGCCACCTGCTTGAGTACAGTTTTTGAAAATATAGTAAATTACCTTAAAAACAATATATAATAATTATTTATATATTACTTACTTATGGTAATTAACCACTTCAGCCCCGGAAGGATTTCCCACTTTAGGACCAGAGCACTTTTTGCGATTCGGCACTGCGTCACTTTAACTGACAATTGCGCGGTCGTGCGACGTTGTACCCAAACTAAATTTGCGTCCTTTTTTCCCCACAAATAGAGCTTTCTTTTGGTGGTATTTGATCACCGCTGCGTCGCTTCTGATCACCGCTATAAACAAAAGAAGAGCGAGAATTTTGCAAAAAAACCCAAATGTATTACTTTTTGCTAAAATACAAATCAAAAAAAAATATAAAAAAGCAATTTTTTTCATCGGTTTTGGCCGATTTATATTCTTCCTCATATTTTTGGTAAAAAAAAAATCACAATTGCCGTTTATTGATTGGTTTGCGCAAAAGTTGCCGCATTTACAGATGATGAGAATTCATTTCTGGGGTTTTTTTTATTTTTTATTTTTTACTAGTAATGGCGGTGATCTGCGATTTTTAGCGGTACTGCGATATTGGGGCGGACATGTCGGACCATTTTGACACTTTTTTGGGACCATATGCTATAAAAATGCACTGATTACTGTGTAAATGCCATTGGCAGTGAAGGGGTTAACCTGCAGGGGGTGCTCTAAGGGTTAACTGTGTTCCCTGGGCGTGTTCTAACTGTATGTGGGCTGCCCTGACTGGGGAAAGGGGATGATCACGGCTTCCATGTACAGGAAGCCTGTGATCATCACCCTTCCCCCTTCAACAGAGCGGAGATTCGTGTTCAGATACACGGACCTCTGTTCTTTCAGTGCGGGGGAGCCATCGCGGGTAGCCGGCGGTGATCGAGTCCGCCCTACCCGCTCCCTGGCCCCCCCCCGAACACAGTGAGTGCACGAGCGCGCCTCTGGCAGCGCGCACTCACAATACTAGTTATCGCGGCCGCCGTCCTGTGACGGGGTTTCGCGATAACGAGCCACCTTGCCGCCATTACGCTGCGGCGGGCGGTCGGCAAGTGGTTAACCACTTGCCACCAAGGCCAGTTATGAAACTTCTCCCCCCTACATGTAAAAATCATAATTTTTTGTTAGAAAATTAATCAGAACCCCCAAACACTATATATATATTTTTTAGTAGACACCCTGGGGAATAAAATGGTGGTTGTTGCAGCTTTTTATGTTACACTATATTTGCACAGCAATTTTTCAAATGCTTTTTTTTTGGAACAAAAACAGTTTCATGAATAAAAAAAAAACACTACAGTTAGCCCTATTTGTTTGCATAATGTGAAAGATGATATTACGCTAAGTAAATAGATACCTAACATGTCACACTGTAAAATTGTGCACACTCATGGAATGGCGTCAAACTTCAGTACTTAAAAATCTCCATAGGCAACCCTTAAAATTTTTTTACAGGTTACATGTTTAGAGTTACAGAGGAGGTCTAGTGCTAAAATTATTGTTTTCCCTCTAACGTTTGCGGCGTATGTAACCTGTGTGTATCTGCCTCTGATACTAGCCAATGCCTCACCAGCCACTGACCTCACCGCACGTCCCTGATGGACATGCTCTACGCATATCATTTAGGCTATTATGATCCTACAAGGAGATTACAGTATTTAATCCATTCTCAACCGTGGTTCCTCCAGAGGTTTCCAGGGTTTTCTTGAGTGGTTGTTGATTGACCTCAGTGTTGCCTGAATAGTTTCAGCGCCAAAGCCAAGATCTTAATGACAGAGACCTTTTCAGCTGCCTGTAAGGGTCAATGCACACTAGGAGCAGAAAAAAATGCCAACACCTCTGGAAGAGAAAGGGGCATAAAAAATACTCATAGCTCGTATTGCACAAGAGTTTAGGGAAATTTGTGGGCATTTGCTTTTATAGGCGTTTCTTTTCCAAAGCATTCCCCTTTGCTCATTTTTCACTATAATCAATGTACACTCGAAAACGCTGAACGCTACACTTAGATGCATTTATGAGTGCACTTGTGACGGGTTTTCTTTTCTTCCTCTAAACTCTCCTCTTGAAATATGCCCTAATTTGCATGGACACAAAGGATAACATTGGTGGCATTCAGACTACTACTGTATGGGTGGCATTCTCCCAAGTGGGTATGAATGTATGGGGCTTTTTCCCAATTGAACTCCAATAGATGTGTTTTGGCAGGAGTTCCTTGGGATCTGGAAACTATTTCAAGGATTCCACTGGGGTAAAAGGGCTGAGAAAGGCTGCTTTATTATATACACACAGCATTAAAGATAAAAAAGCTGCACATCAAAGTGGAACTTCAATCATTTTTTCATCTTTCCATATATTCAATGGCCCTTGTTGTTTTAACTGTGGATAGTAAAGCATTTTTTTTCTGCCAGTAAATACCTTATACAGCCCACTTCCTGGTTCTTGTCTGGTCATTAGCCTAGGCTTATGACATCATGCACAGCTCTCTCTTTCACTCTTGTGAGAGTTTGCCAGGAAGGGAGGGGAGATGAGTCATAAGAGGGCCAATGAGAGCAGCAGAGCTGGAGGTGTATCTCTGTGTGTCTGTCTAAATCCAGGAAGTGAACAGGCAGCAGCTTCAGCTGCCCACAGTTAAAATGGATGCAGCCTAACTTAGTGTAGGGAGATTTCTGCAGCATATTTGGCAAGTGCAGAATCACAGTATATATAAAATAACATGCAAAATGGTTGGAGGGAAGCTTCAGAATGGCAAAGATGTTTTTATTACAAATTATTTGAGCAGACTGCAATTACTCTTTAATGTGTGTGGGCGTCAATGGTTTTAGATCAATTTTAGTTTTATCTTCCAGTATAATGTATACCTTTTCTCAGGGGCGTAACGATAGGGGTTGCAGGGGTTGCAATTGCAACCGGGCCCCATGGTCCAGGGGGCCCATCTGCCTCCCTTGTACACCTGAATAGGAGGGATGGCGGGTGTGGTATTTAGAGGACCCAATCTCCTCCATTTTCCTCCATCCAGTTTACTTGTCTTCTGCTGTTCCCAGGGTCCCTGTGTGCTTCCCTGGTCCCCCCACAGAGCTGCTGTCTTCCTCCCTCCTCTCTCCTGCCAGATGCTGTAGAGAAGGGTAATAAAGGGACCCGCGATAGGAGTAAAGGGCCCCAGTATCAGTGGGAAGAGGGAAGGGCCCTGACCAGGGGTCAGGGGGCCCTTCATAGTTTCTTGCACCGGGGCCCTGAAGGTTCTAGTTACGCCTCTGCCTTTTCTAGACAGTATTCACTAAATATACAGTCTTTGTTTTACATACAGTTACTATATGGTGAATGATTGCTAATAATCACTGTGGGTTAACTAAAAAAGACAACAAAAGGAGCTCCCTTTTGGAAAAAAATCAGGTTTATTGAAACTACTACTGAGCCCAGGGATGACTGATAAGGGATGAATCCCTGCTCTGACTCTGATTCAGTTCTTCATTTCGATTTTTTTTTCGAAACAACACATACATATGTTTCCCCAACAGATCGTAGGAAGATAGTGAGAGAGCAATAAGCCAAGAGCTCTACCTGCTGGCTGGATTTGAGGCTGCATCATTTTCATATGCAATATTTTATATTTATCTGAGTGAAATAAAATAAAACTATTGAAGCTGGGTTCACACCGCAGCACAGAGCTGCTCCCAGCAGGGGCCTGGTGCGTCCCCAATTACCATTTCAGCCTGAAAATTTAGGCTGAATTCGGACCTGAAACAGACCAGAAGAAGCACAGGACTCCTGCATCCAATTTGCAATAGTGTGAGCCCAGCCTTACTCTTTTTATATTTTAGTCCTGACTATAATTAAAAAAGTAAATGTATATAAAACCACTATACATTTCCTTTAAAAAACTATGGTTACTTTTTTCTTTTACATAGTTATGCCCTCCATGAGAACAAGCACATGTAGTAATTTGTCCCCTGTAGCACAGTGCTTCCTAAGCCTTGTTATGAGGTCCAACCTGCCTCTCCCCTCCCCTTCCTCCATGGCCGACAACAGCTAAAAAGAGATGGATGCATCATAACAGCAGCTTGTCTCTGCTCAGGCCACTTTCCTGAGACCAGAGGAATGTGAGAGAATGGGGTTCAGCCTCCTGTATTCCTGTTGTTACTGATTGCCCAGGGAAAGTTCTCTAAGTTTAGACAAGCTGCCAATATGATGGATCCGTCTTCTTCCCAGTTGTTGTTGGATTTGCAGGTTGGACCTCATAACTAGAAGAAGGAAGCATTTAGCAGCATGGGATATGTACTACATATACTTTGTCACATGGGGGGGCAGACCAATGTAAAAAACTGGGTACATCTTGTGAAAGAATAAAGGTACTGTGGGCTCCTCTCTTTTGTCCTTGATATGGTGATTGTGAAATCACCTTTAGTAAGGATTTTTTTTCCCCCGCTATAGCAAATTGGATCATGCTTTGCTGGAGTTTTTTTGTCTTCCTCTGGGTCAACTGTGGGTGAATGATTGTATAAAGGATTGTATGGTTATATATAATTTTTCTGTTTTTTGTTTATTGGTTGAACTAGATGGACTCGTGTCTTTTTTCAACCTGACTATGTAAAAATGTACCTGCTGGTCATGGTGAAAAATTCTCCTTGGTGCTTCTCACACACGAAAAGCCTGATGTTAAAAAAATAGCATTATGAGCAAGGCCCTCTGATTCCTCTTGTATCAAATTGTATTGTAGCTGTAAGTCTGCCTTAATTTTCACCACTGCCCAAACTGTTGGCACTATATAAATCCTGTATATTAATAATACTAAGCAGTTTCTCACAGCCACCCTTGGAGGTTTGTATGGATCTGGTAACTCAGGATGCAGAGAAGAGATTACACGGCACACTGAACAACGCTGTATCTTGGCCTAGGCCGACAAGGCCCAGGCCTAGGGCGGCACTTTGCAGGGGGGCAGCACGAAAAGAGTCCCCGGAGGTATGCGATACACTTACTGTAGCACCAGTCCTATGGGGCGGACTGGCCCGGGAGGCAAATCGGTCTAGCACCCCCATAAAGCAGCTTGGCAGGACCACCATCAGGGGGGGACAGCCTATACATATGTAGGGGACCTGGGTGTCCCAAGGGGCCCATGCGGCGGACCCCAACTAATGAGTTATTGTTCTGCCCCACAGCCAAACAGGAAGTGGGAGGAAATCTCTGCAAATAAGAGGAATCTATTGCCCCTCCCCCCCAAAACTAGTGTCCCCACTGGAAAATTTCAAGGTGGGACAGGAAACAGGAAGGGGTGGCTCATATTTAAATTAGGGGGGGGTGCACGAGTTTAGTCAGGCCTAGGGCAGCACAAAACCTACATACACTGCTGACACTGAAATAGTTTTTTAAATTCAGCTTGGTCCGGGACTGTACCCTTGATCAGGCAATGGTGAAGAAGCAGCATACCGGTGAGGTAATCCCTGCACTCTCTTTCCCTGCAAACATATTCACAGTTGTACTGATAGAAATGTACAAAGAAATAAAATTCGGTAAAAAACAAAAATTCCAAGCTCGCTTACCAGCCAGCCTGCAACAAACCGAATTTACCCTGTCTACCAGTTCACTTTAAAAATAAGGGGTTTCGCTTGCACACATTTGCAAATATATGGGTAAGCTGCAGCGGTACCCCAGTGTTCTGCAGTCCTAACTTTATAAATGTGAGAGTCCCCCAAGTTGGAGCACATATAGAATAATGGGTAGATTAAGGGTAGGTATGCCTGGAGGGAGCCTATCCCTTGTTAAAGGTATAGGAACGCACTGGAGACCCAGCAAAAGCACAATGGCAGTAAAGGTATCCCGTGCATCCCCACGCCAGTTCACCAACTGTACAAACAAATGGCAACCACCCCAAGCTATAACTAGCCTTTACAGCAAGGAGCACATGAAAGGGTGACGCAAGTCAAAAACAAACAAAAATTCCCAGCTCACTTACCAGCCAGCCTGCAACAAGCCTTGCTGCAGGCTGGCTGGTAAGTGACCTGGGAATTTTTGTTTTTTTTATGACATGTGTCATTCTTCTATGTGCTCCTTGCTGGAAAAGCTAGTTATAGGTTGGGGTGGTTGCCATTTGTTTGCAAAGAAATAAAACCACCTGCACTGCAAGGTTTAAATTGTCTTTTATGCTTGGGGCACCAGGAAAAAGTACTTTTACTTACGCTTTTCCCTAACTCCTTATGCAGCCAGACTTTACCTCTTCTCTTCAATGCTTCGGCTTGTGGACGGGCCCTTGCCATCCTGACTTACAATGCAGGACTACTGGTCTTGCACTGTAGTTGATCACATCAGAGTTATAACCACCGACCAAAAGAAGAGGCTTCAGTGATTAGTCACTTGGATGGTGAAACCTATGGAAGCGAGGGATTAGAAAAAAAAGAAAGTAAAATTGCTTCTTCCTGGTATCCTAGACAGAACCCAATATTTCTTACTTTTTACAATAATACATATCCAAAAAAAAATAAAAAATAAAAAAAAAATGTATTCATCAGTTTTGGCCAATTTATATTCTTCCTCACATTTTTGATTTGGCGTATATTGATTGGTTTGCGCAAACGTTGACGTGTTTATGAACGATGAGAATTCATGTATGGCGTTTTTATTTTTTTTATTTTTTACTAGTAATGGCGGTGATCTGCAATTTTTAGCAGGATTGCGATAATGTGGCGGACATGTCGGACATTTTTTGGCATTTATACAGCAATCAGTGCTATGAAAATGCATTGATTACTGTGTAAATGTCATTGGCAGGGAAGGGGTTAACACTAGGGGGTGATCAAAGTGTTAATTGCGTTCCCTACTTTGTGTTTCTGTGTGGAGGCTGGGTTGACTGGGGGAGGCGAGTGATCTCTGCTCCCATATACAGGGAACAAAAGATCACACTCCTTTCCCCTGTCAGAACGGAGATCTGTGTGTTTACATACATGGATCGCCATTCTGTTAGTGCAGGGGAGCGATCGCAGGTGGCCGCGGACAACAAGTCCGCCCCCACTGCTGATTGGCTCCCCCGCTACACACGCGCACCCACAGCACTCGATCGCGCGGTTGCCGTCAGGTGATGGCGTTTCGCGTTATCGAGCCAGACTGTCGCCATCAATCAATGGCGGGCGGTCTGGAAGCAGTTAATCACTTGAGGGGCCAGGCCCATTTCTGACATTTGTTGCTTACAAGTTAATATAAGTATTTTTTTCTAGAAAATTACCTAGAACCCCCAAACATTATATATATTTTTTAACGGAGACCCCAGAGAATAAAATGGCGCTTGTTGCAATGTTTTATGTCACAATGTATTTGTGCAGCAATCTTTCAAATGCAATTTTTTTGGGAATACACTTGGAAAATACACTTCAATGAATTAAAAAAATATAAAGTTAGCCCAATTTTTGTATAATGTGAAAGATGATGTTATGATGGGTAAATAGATACCTAACATGTCATGCTTTAAACTTGTGCACACTCATGGAATGGCGACAAACTATGATATTTAAAAATCTCCATAGGCGACGCCTTAAAATCTTTTTAAAACGGTTAGCAGTTCAGAGTTACAGAGGAAGTCTAGTGCTAGAATTATTGCTCTTGCTTTAACGATTGTAGTGATACTTCACATGTGTGGTTTGAACACTGTTTACATTTGCGGGTGTGACTTATGTATGCGTTTGCTTTGGCGCGCAAGCACGGAGGGATGGGGCGCTTTAAATTTTTTTTTTTTTTTTAACACTGTCCCTTTAGAAAAAATAATTCTGATCACTTTTATTGCTGTCACAAGGAATGTAAACATCCCCTGTGACAGTAATAGACAGTAATAGGTACTCTTTATGGAGAGATCTGGGGTTCCCAAACCCCTTTTCTGCACTCAAAACATCAAGATCAGCGTTTTTGAATACTTTGGATTTTTAAAATAGCGGCGTTGGCTGACGAGTAAACCGGAAGTGACGTTGTGATGTCGCTTCTGGGTTACTACATCTGAAACTCGATCAAAGCTGATTACAATTTTGTTCGGGTCTCCGGACGTGACGGCTGGTGGCTCGCGTCTCCCTGTTGGACGGGAGAGCGTGGGCGAGCCGCAGAAGGGAGGGGTCGTCCCCTCCCCCTGCTTATCATAACAGGCGAGTGGCTGCTGAGCTGCATTGGTTGTTACAAGAAAGCCCGTCATGGGAAGCACTAACCATACAGCTGGCAGCTGGACACCATGTCATTTTTGCTTAACCGCTTGCCGACCGCTGATCGGCAATTGACGGGACAAGGTGGCTCGTGAGCGCTCACTGTGTTCGAGGAGGGCCAGGGAGCGGGTGCGGCGGCTTCGATTGCCGCCGGCTACTCGCGATGGCCCCCCCGGAGCGAAGGAGCGGAGGTCCGTGTATGTAAACACGGACCTCTGCTCTGTGTGAGGGGGAAGGGCTGTGATCACAGCCTTCCTGTATACGAAGGCTGTGACCACTTCCCTTCCCCAGCTAGGGCAGTCCCCCTACAGTAAGAACACGCCCAGGGAACACAGTTAACCCTTAGAGCGCCCCCTGCAGGTTAACCCCTTCACTGCCAATGACATTTACACAGTAATCAGTGCATTTTTATAGCACTGATCACTGTATAAATGCCAATGGTCCCAAAAAAGTGTCAAAATAGTCCGACATGTCCGCTGAAATATCGCAGTACCGCTAAAAATCGCAGATCGCCGCCATTACTAGTAAAAAAAAAAAAAATAATAAAAACCCCAAAAATGAATTCTCATCATCCGTAAACG
>BLSH010191437.1:783852-796349 GCA_018402905.1 Glandirana rugosa
TCGGGTACTGTATAAATAGCCCTCCGTACCTCTGGTACCACCCCCACCCCATCCACCTCTTACCCCCCCACCTCTTGTGCCCCCCCTCGCCTCTCGTGATCCCCCCTTGCCTCTCGTTGGTCTCCATGCCTCCCGATAAATATGTCATGGGCTGCTCAGTCTAAAATGCCAGGGCCTATTTGTTTTCCCAGTCCAGGCCTGCATCGGGCAGTAGGTGACAACATGCAGTGAGCAGCAAGGTGGCTGCTCGGTGGTTTCCGGGACCAGCATGTTGTCAAGCTGCCTCCGTTCTTAAAGGGGTTGTAAAGGCAGAAGGTTTTTTATCTTTTTTTTTTTTTTTTTTAATCAAAACAATTTTTATTACCGACAGACAAGAATACAGAAAGTACATTGCTCATATCAATGTATACAACATTACAGGGTCAAATTTCCAATAATACAGATTGACACTTATTGAATAAATACGATCAATTAAATACATATCGAGGATGGCGGCATATAAAAAATAAAAATAAAACAGAACATCAAATACATGCATTTTCCTTTTCTTTTCCCTTGTTTTTGGAACTAACTACTAAGAAGTCATAAGGTAGGTGAACCAGAAAGTCTACATAGGTTTATAAGTGGGCATGTTAGGATAACTTATTCCTCACTGCACATATATATCACTGGAAAAAATAGAAGAAAAGAGGCGCCTCTAAGTGCAGGCTGTAAAAACAGTTTATTAAAATCAACAATTGGCAACTCACATAACATAGAAGATAAAAGGCACATGAGCAGGTCCTCAAAGAGGTAACATCAGTGAGACATCCATAGGCCAGGATTCATAGCACCATCATGAACTGTAGCAAGCTTCCCTGTGAGTTGGTAACCAGCCGGAGACAGGGGAACTGAGTTGCCAATTGTTGGTTTTAATAAACTGTATTTAAAGTCTGCACTTAGAGGCGCCTCTTTTCTTCTATTTATTCCAGTGTTACAAGGACTTTGCTTCTGGTCTAAAGAAGGCTGACCTTTGTGCTGGGACTGTTTACTAATGCTGGTTCTTACACCAGCCACATATGGACTATATTTAAAAAGACTTGATGGGATTTATATTTTTTTTCAGGGTGTTTTGCGCCATATACTTGTTTGTATATATCAAAGGGAAGGTGACCCAAACTCAGGTAGTTACTAACATGAACTCATGTATGGCTTACAATAGCAGCAGTTTATCTCTAACCAACTGTGTCGGGGCCACAGAAGTATTATCCAACCAGTTCTGCCAAATAAGGTCAAATTTCCTAGCTGCACTGTGGTGACGATAGGCTAGTTGCTCTCTGAGGAGGGTGGTGTTGACATACTGTATCAATTGGGCTTTGGTAGGTGCTGCATGAGACATCCATAATCTTGCTACCATCTTCCTGGCTAAATACAACAATCTAGTAACCATATAATAGATACCCTTATGGTACATCTCCTCGTCTATTGCCCCCAACAGGAATTCCAGCGGGGTAGAGGGGATAGGAAGCTGGGCTACCTCAGAAATAGTTTGGACAACCTCAGCCCAGTATCTTGCTAGCTTTGGGCATCTCCAGGTCATATGAATAAAGTCACCCGTATGGACTGCACACTTTGGACACAGAGGGGAGTCTCTTCTGCATGCAAACAGTTTGGCTAGCGTACGGTAGGACCTGTGTAATATAAAAAGCTGTGAGGTGAGAGTTTTTGGGAAGCAGAGACCAAGACCACTGGGAGGGATTCCAAGACCATATCCCATTGGTCATCATCTATCTCCCCTATATCGGCAACCCATGAGGACGTACTTTTAAATAAATAAGCATCTGGATATTTGACGTTAGTATAGAGTATATGTTAGAGATCAGTCCCCTGCAGAAAGTGGCCTGGATGAGCTCTTGTAAGGTTTTTTTTATCTTAATGCATTCTATGCATTAAGATAAAAAGCCTTCAGTGTGCAGCGGCCCCCTAATACTTGCTGGACAGAGATTGGTCTCCAGTGATGTCACCTAGTGTCTCGATCGTCCGGGACTCTCCCTCCTGATTGGCTGAGACACAGCAGCGGCGCCATTGGCTCCCGCTGCTGTCAATTAGCCAATCAGGAGGGAGAGTCCTTGTTTGTGTGGACGGAGTAATTTGCTTATTTTTTTTCTTTTGTTCAGACAGCTCCTTGAATAAAAAAAAATATCTGTAAATGGCCAGCTTTACTAATTCCTTCCCCTTACCCCACCCTTCTGTTCCCTTCCATCCCCTCCCTCCCCTTTCCTATTTCTTTAATTTCCCGAGTTATCATACCTTTCTCTCATATGCTTGGTAATTGGACTTGTAAACAGAAGTGTTGAAGGAGGATACTAGCTATTGAGATTCTTAAATTATACGGTGTTGTCTCTGCCCTACGTTTGGATTTTCTTGCACAGAGCTTTATCTATCTGATTCTCTTGTATTTACATGTGTTATTATTATACAGGATTTATATAGCACCAACAGTTTGTGCAGCGCTGTGCGTTGTGGCAGACAGTACGGTTACAATACATTCGACACAATCCGAGGTTGTTGAAGATCCTTTGCAATAAAAACCAATTGAAACAAAAACCTTAAAATAAACCTTTGCTGGGAGGATAATGGGGGCTGCCATTGGTATTTTTTTAATACTCCAAATGCTATTTGCCTCACTGTCATGGTGACTCCCCGGCTTCTCTATGCTTTAAGTCAAAGACTCAGGACAAGTATAAAAATAAGGAATCCTGACTTTTCTCATCTGCATGCTTATCCTGGCAGTCAGCAATGGCAGCCTCCTTGTTGCTCTTATAAAAGGTTTACTATAAATACTTTACTTTAAGAGAGTTTGTGTAATGGTGCTGTACAAGTGTAATTCTGGTCTGCTTTCTCCACCCCTAGATGCTCAAATCTCACAGAGTTACAAGATACAAGGGGAGCAGCTTCCGTTCTGTAGTTTTGTGGATAGCTGATCTGCTTACCATGTTTAGAGATCAGATCCATGTCAGGGAAATGTATGCAAACAGATGCTTGTTCAACATTTAGCTGGCCTGCTGCTAGACTTCTCGGAAAAGAGACATCTTTATTGCTTGCTATGCTGTTATAAGAATTTTATTTGATCTGCTTTGCTGGTGAGATGACATTCTTTTTCTGTATATTACTGTCTTGGATAAATAGCAGATTTATGTTTGATGTACACATGTTTCATGTTAATATATTGTACTTTGAAAATTGCAAACCTACTTTGGATTTGACCTGGGCTTGCCCAAATGGGTCTTTATTTGAAGTTACCCTATTTAATTTCCTTTTTAAGTAATGGTCTCATAATTATGCACAAATCAAGTGTTCCCTTTGTGTTTTATCTCCTAATTATAGACGGGTTTCCGTTTTACATATATTTTTTTGCTTTACACTGATTTTCAATGTATTTTAATTGAGAAACCCAAACGTTCTACTTCACTCATGCAGTATCCCTGAAATGTGTTACTGTGGGTGCACGTTTTTGGTCACTTTCAAAATTTCGCAAAAGAATTAGTTGGATAGATTGAAAAATAGCATTTTCGTCAGGGTTGTGCTCAAATGATTTTATTCTATGAGATCTTATTACAGCAAGCATGAACATTGATTGAATTCTGTTTAATTTAAAACAATTATAGCTTCATTCATAATTATGTTTGTAGGTTTTGGATGATTTTGAAAACAATGTGTTGGCCATTTGCCGAAAAACTTCTGAATACATTAAAATTTTTGTGAAATCTAAAAGCAGAATTAAGGCGAAATCACTGTTTGCCTGGCCATCAGTGAAAATCATTATCTAATGTTACTATTTCTCATTAAAGTGTTATAAATGTTAGTATTTTGGCTACATATGTTTATTTTATATATATCATGTGCATGGTTATGTCTCATTTTTTTTTTAAATTCTCTAAATACAGATTTTTTAAGTATAAGTAAGTGAAGTAAAAGTACATTGTTATAATATTGCTGGGTTCAGGTTGAGTAGCTGAGCTTGATTCTGACCAGTATTCTATCTGTATGGCACTTATTTGCTGTCCGTTTGTGAGGACTATCTCCTGGAACTTTTCATTTAACAGCCCAAATATGAAAGTAAATGTAAACCCTAACCACTGTCTACATCAGGGTTTCTCAACCAGGGTTCCTCCAGAGGTTGCTAGGGGTTTTGAGCAATGGTCAGTTTCTACCTCTCAGATAAATTCCCAATGACACCATTGATCTTTTTAGCTATCTGTAAGAGGTAATTATTCCCAATGACCACAAATGTAAGGAGCATTCTTCCCATTGACCATCACACTAATGTCTCATGGGTTGTAGAATTTTAATTTTTAGCACGGGTTCCCCGAGACCGGAGAATTATTTCCAGTGATGGTTGCATGGCATGGTGACAACCATTCAACATGCCTGTGCAATGTGCTTCAGCACCTCCACTTGTAGTCCTTATGGGAAAGCATGAGACAGGGTGACAACACAGAAGAACAATTAAGAGACAGGCACAAAGCGTTGTCACCCTACTACAGGAAGTCTAAAAAGGTCCTTTGTGGCAGGATCACCAGTTATTATTTAAAGGGTAACTCCGCTGTCATAGGAAAAAAAAATTGCAAATAAAAAAAATGAAATAGCGTATACAATTGCGTCACAAATCATATTGTAATTGAATGTTATTAACCACTTCCCGCTCAAGGTACGTCCTGGACTTTGAGTGGGGATATCTGAATGATGCCTGCAGCTGCAGGCATCATCCAGATATCAAATAAACCAAAATATAATGTTGCGCTTAGAATATTCAAATAATCCAAATGATAAAATTGAATAATAATACAGTACAACTCAAATGTGCAATACCAGCATAGTTCTATACACTGTTATAGATGTCATAATGCAAGTAATGTGTATTCAAAGGAAAGTCTGTAATCCACAGTCTCATTTGTAGAAAAAACAAAGGAAAATTCCAAGGTGCTGATATGTGCAATGAATCCAAGCTTAATAGCTGCCTTGTGCCGTGACAAACAAAGAGGTATAGGATGGGTGCTTACCAAAATGGTTGGATCCACATAGTCATACAAAAAGTGAATCATTCAGGCTTATGTGGGATCAATCCCAACTATGATGACACCGGATTTCCACCTCTGATTGATTCATGGATGTATCATACGAACGGTCTGTAGAATATCCCAGGAACCCATCACAGATAATAGGATATGTATGGAGAAAAAACGATCCACATGGATTATCAAAAAAAGGACACCTTTATTGAATTCAGGTGCACAGCAAAAATTGTAGTGATAAAAGCCAGCAAAATACAAAGGATAAAAGAAACTGCGATAGGCACATGGTCCTCAACTGACGCGTCTCGTCCCAATGGACATCGTCTGGGGTATAACCATTGGGGCGAAACGCATCGGATAAGGACCGTATGCCTATCGTGTGCCTATCGCAGTGCCATCGGCGAGCCGGAGAACGAATCGGTTCGCTGGCAGAAGTTAGCCATAGAGATTTCTGGTGACCAGATGGCCACCAGTCATCTCTATGATCCTCGGAGGCCCGAGCGCGACGTTATGACATCATGTCTGGGCGGCCTTAGTAAACAAAGCCGTGGACGCGGCTGGAAAGGCTGAGACAGTTTCTTTTTTTTTCTCTTGGTTTTTCCAGCCTGAAGGAGAAATGTGGGGTCTTATAAACCCCACATCTCTCTATAAACAGGACCTGTCACGCACTATTCCCATTACAAGGGATGTGTACATTCCTTGTAATAGGAATAAAAGTGATCAAAAAAAAAATTTAAGAGAAAGTGTAGAAATAAAAAATAAAAGTGAAATAAAGAATATAAAAAAAAAATTAAATCACCCCCGTCCCCGCATGCTCGCGCACAGAAGCGAATGCATACGTAAGTCGCGGCCGCATATGTAAACGGCGTTCAAATTACACATGTGAGGTATCGCTGTGTGCGTTAGAGCAAGAGCAACAATTATAGGGCAAGACCTGTAGACTTGTAGGAGCGAAGTGCCAGAATTGGCCCGGATGGGAAGTGGTTAAAAAATAACTTTCCTTTTCAATCTGCAGCTCTAATTTTCTGTAAAATGCAATGCAATATGGCAACCTGGAGGTGTTTTGTACACAAAATGTGTACAGAATGCCCCCTAGACATTTAATTTTCTGCTTGTGTGATTGGCTTACTACTTTCCCAGAAGTCTGCACCAAAGATGCACTAAGATACAAGTCAGATTTTGAGCATCCCCTGCAACAAAAATGTCATTTTTTGTGAGATACGCTAAAAGGGAATCCACATATAAAAGGATGCAGACCCTGCAGCTTGCCTCATTAGAGCCCTGCAGGTGCAGCGGCTGATTGATAATTATAAAATCACTCCCATACAGATACACTGTGTGCATGGACACAGGCAAACAAACAGCTATTTCTTCAGAATAACAAAAGGTTGGAATCTGCAACAAAGTTTGTTAAAAATCCTTGTAATGTACACAGATCACCTAGAGGGGAATGTTTTTTCTCAACAAAAGCCGAGTTACTCTTTAATAAAAGCACCAGATTTAAAAATCTTGAATATGACTTTTCCAATTTAGATTAAGCTAGTAAAGTGTATCTGTGGTCAAAATGTTAAATCGTATATTCGTTTCTACATAATATTTAAATTATTTCTAGCATGCTCCTATCAGTGTCAGCTGGTGTTTTTTTGGGGGGGCGGCAAACAACCACCCCCCCATCGAGCGGCAGCACCCCCCCCACACGTTGTTGGTCGGTCAGGTCACCCGCCCGCCGCCTGTAGAAGCGATGCCTGCGGTTATTTTTTAACCACTTCCCATCCACGCCAATTCTGGCGCTTCGCTCCTATATGTAAAAATCATATTTTTTTTAGCTAGAAAATTACTCAGAACCCCAAACATTATATATGTTTTTTAGCAGAGATCCTAGGGAATAAAATGGAGGTCATTGCAACTTTTATGTCACGCGGTATTTGCGCAGCGATTTTTCAAATGCTTTTTAAAAAAAAAAAAGTTTCATGAATTAAAAAAAAAACATCAGTAAAGTTAGCACAATTTTTTTGTATAATGTGAAAGATGATGTAAATGGATAGATGCCCACCATGTTAAAATTGTGCACACTCGTGAAATGGCACCAAACTTTGGTACTTAAAAATCTCCATAGGCGACGCTTTAAAAATTTAACAGGTTACCTGTTTAGCGAGAAGGTCTTGGGCTATAATTGTTGCTCTCGCTCTAACGCACGTGGCTTCCATCGTGTCTCCTCCTCCTATGAATCACGACGACTTCCCCCGTGCATTTCTTTCCTCCTCCTCATAGGCATTCAATAGGATCATCTGTCCTTTCAGCCAATTGGGTGACGGTTCTCAGGACCCACTTCCTGATTGGCCAGGAAGAGGATCAGTGTAACAATAGCAAATGTTCATTCGGTATTGTCACACAACTGGGTGGGCTCACTGCTCTGCGCCCCAAGCCCACCCTTTTTTGAAGCCTATTAGAGCCCCGGGCTCTAATCACGTGCTTCAAAAAAAAAACTCCATTGGAATCCATGCGTCCATAGGGGGGTAGCCGTGCGCCCCTAATGGACAGGCCGCCACTGGCTCCTAAGATCTTGAAGTTTGTAAACATACTTTGTAAAGTTCCCCACACATTTGCTTCCTTGAATTCTGTGATCCGTATTCACTGTGCCCTGTGCATAGGCACTCATGTGTCACGCATTTCACAGGGCCTGCCTTCTGAACTACAGAGGTGCTCAGAGAAAGAGTTTAAGGAGGTGGAGATAGTATAGGAATCACTGCTTGCAGACAGCAAGGTACCTTGGAATTAGAAATTGAAAGTAAACCACAGTGGAGAACAGTGGCAGCCCATCCATTGAGGGCACCGCCTCCCTTATCCATGCCGCCACCTCCCTATCCATGCGTCCGGCCCCTTGCAGGATGCCGGGCGCATGAATTCCAACTGGGGAGAGTGTTTTTTGAAGCACTGATTAAAGCCAAAGGCTCTAATAGTATTCAAAATAAGGAGCAACCCACCCACCCAGGTGTGCTACAATAGCAAATGAATATTCGCTATTCTAACACTGATCCTCCTCCCGGCCAATCCAGAAGCAGGTCTGAGACCCAACACCCGATTGGCTGAAAGGACAGGCAATCCTATTGGACACCTAGCACCTAGGAGGAGGCACATGGAAGTCACCATGATGGAGGAAAGGACAGAGCAGGAGCTGAGGAGCCGCCGCACTTCACCCACCACCTAGATGAGGTAAGTGCCAGACTGACTGGCAGATGGCTGGGGGGGTGGTAGTTTGCCAACCCCCCCGCAAAAAAAATCCCACCATCCGCCAATGGTGGAGAAGCTGCAAAGCATGCAGGAAATACAGGACGTTGTGGAAAGAAATGGCAGACAGGCACATTACAACTTAAAAAAAATGTTACGCTTGGTGCAAACGTAATTGAGTACAGCAACGCAACATCTGAATACTTGATAAAGAAATTGTATAAATTTGACTGCCAATTTTGTGTAAAATTGTGGCGCGTTATCCCTTTAAGATATAAACATTCCCAAAAAAAGTGTATGTGAAAACAATTAATCTCTGAATCCCACTTTCACATCAATATAAATTGCGTAAATCATAAAGTGTAATCATAAATAATTATTGCAACAGCCATAAATAAGTGAGCAAATGTTTCACAAAGTGCTACAAACTTATTAAAAGTCCACATAGGTGTTGTGCTTAATTGCAATCCACTTCTTCCACCTTTGGCACTGACACTCTGCAGTGGATTGCATATGAGCACAACACCTATGTGGTCTTTTAAGGCCTCATACACATGGACGTTTTTTGACGCCGGCGTTTTTTGCAGCTCTCCATGTTAGTCAATGGCCCCATAAAAACGCCAACGTTTTTGAGCTGTAGATGGAGTCGGCGTTAGCGAGCTGAAACTAGAACCCACGGCCAGTGCATTCTGAGGCTGTAACGTTTTGGCGTTTTTTGATGCCAATGCTGCAAAATGCCAACTAACGCCAACTAATACTGTACCGGCGTTTTTTGATGCCGACGCTGCAAAATGCCAACTAACGCCAACTAATACTGTACCGGCGTTTTTTGACGCTGACGTTTTTAGGTTGAAAAATAGCAGAGGGATGATTTTTAAAAAAAAAACGCCTATTGACGCCGACGCTCACTAACGCCGATGCATAACACCGAAAAACGCTGATTTTTTTTTTCCTTGACGTCGGGCCCGACGTTTTGTTTATTTTTTTAAGAAACGTCCGTGTGTATGAGGCCTAATGACCTATTTTGCACTTTGTGAAACATTTGCAGACTTTTTATGGGTATTGCACTAATTCATTATTTATGATTACACTGCACATGTGCAATTCATATGTGAAAGTGTGTTTCAGAACTCACTACATTAAATGAGATTTCAAAAGATTTTCAAATATGGGAGTGGTTTCATAATTATCTATCAGCTGTGGCACCTGCTGGGCACTAATGATGAAAGCTGCTGGGCTGCATTCCTTTAGACGTTTTCCTATTGAAAGTGACATTTTTGTTGCATGGGACGCCTGAAATCTGAATTGTATCTTAGGTAGACTTCTGGGAAAATTGGTGAGCCAATCGCACAAACAGGAAATTATGTTTCTGGGGAGTGGTCAGTACACATTCTGTGTACAGAACCCCTCCAGGTAGCCATATTTCACTGCATTTTCTGAACATGATTGAAAAGGAAAGGTAATTTTTAATAACATTCAAGTACAATATGACTTGTGTCGCAAATATATGTGCTATTTTTTGTTTATTTGCTATTTTTTTCCCCACGAAAGTGGAGTTACCCTTTAAATATGAGATTTTGGGATTTGGGTTTATAGAGTCTCAGCATTTAAGTGTCTGACAGTAGAAAGCTCTATGCTGCTTTGCTTACATCACACAGCTTCTTATCTTTTCTTTTTAGATTTCATGCTTGTGTATTTGTTTATCTGTATATAACACTGTGGTTGCCTTTGTTTTTTCAGGTTTTAGGTTTTTGAGGCAGACAGGCCACACCACGTTAAGCCTAGCTACAGAATGACAATATGGCCCTCAAGATGCTTCCTCCCGGCCCTGACAGCCTGCGGCCATTTACAAGAGAAAGCCTTGCAAAGATAGAGAAACGAATTGAGGAGGAGAGGATACGCAAAGAGAAAAATATTGATCCTATTGAGGAGGAAATCGTAAAAGCCAACAATGGCCTGGAGGCTGGAAAGAATCTACCACTTATTTATGGTGATCCACCATCAGAACTTATTGGAGTACCTCTGGAGGACCTTGATCCTTTCTACCGTAATCAAAAGGTGATGGTTTAAAAAGAAAATGTAATATTTTGTGTGTATTGCTACTTAACCACTTGCGACAAAGTGGCTCGATATTGCAAACCGCCCTCATACGACGTGGCTGCGAGACCGCGCACTGTGAGCGCGCGCGCGCCGCCGGAGCCGTGCCCGCACACTCACTGTGTTCGGGGGGGCCAGGGAGTGGGTGTGCGGCGGACTCGATCGCTGCCGGCTACCCGTGATGCCCCCCCCCACACTGAAAGAACGGAGGTCCGTATAAGTAAACACGGACCTCCGTTCTGTGAGAGGGGGAAGGGCTGTGATCACAGCCTTCCTCTACATGGAAGCTGTGATCACTTCCCTTCCCCTGCTAGGGCAGCCCACACACAGTTAGAACACGCCCAGGGAACACAGTTAACCCTTAGAGCGCCCCCTGCAGGTTAACCCCTTCACTGCCAATGGCCTTTACACAGTAATCAGTGCATTTTTATAGCACTGATCGCTGTATAAATGCCAATGGTCCCAAAAAAGTGTCAAAATGGTCCGACATGTCTGCCCCAATATCGCAGTACCACTAAAAATCGCAGATCACCGCTATTACTAGTAAAAAATAAAAAAAATAAAAACCCCAGAAATGAATTCTCATCATCCGTAAACGCGGCCACTTTTGCGCAAACCAATCAATAAACGCCAATTGCGATTTTTTTTAACACAAATATCAGGAAGAATATAAATCGGCCAAAACCGATGAAAAAAAAATTTTTTTTGTATTTTTTTTTGTATTTGTATTTTAGCAGAAAGTAAGAAATTTGGGTTTTTTTGCAAAATAGTCGCTCTTCTTTTGTTTAAAGCAGCGATCAGAAATGACGCAGCGGTGATCAAATACCACCAAAAGAAAGCTCTATTTGTGGGAAAAAAAGGATGCAAATTTCGTTTGGGTACAACGTCGCACGACCGCGCAATTGTCAGTTAAAGTGACGCAGTGCCGAATCGCAAAAACTGCTCTGGTCCTAAAGTGTGAAATCCTTCCGGGCCTGAAGTGGTTAATGTAATGCTGATGATACTACCTTTGTTAAGAAGATAGTTTAGTTAGCAGAGGTTCCCAAGCTTTTTTTTTTTTTTCAATTCGTTATTTAACAAAAGACAGCGGTTTACAATCTCGGCACAGTACTGACCAGGTAACTCAGTCACAGCTGATGGTTCAAAGACATATTCAAACAGGTAAGGAAAAACCAGTTGGGGTTTCCACGCTGGTTGCCTGCCAGAGATCCAAGCCCAGTGCCCTTTGATGAAAATTTTTGTACAGTGCCTTGAAAAAGTGCACGCCAAATTTTTCACATATTTATTTGTAAAACCTTTTGAAAACCATTTATCATTTTCCTTCCACTTTGCAATTATGTGCCACTTTGTGTTGGTCCATCACATAAAATCCCAATAAAATACATTTACGTTTTTAGTTGGAAAATTTCAAGGGTATGGATACTTTTTCAAGGTACTGTATATATGAGAAAATACAAGCGAAATCGTAAAGAAAATGGAGACAGTAGCAATAAAAAAACAGGAGGGGCAAAGATGAAAGGAGATCCTCTGCTCCTCTCCGCACAAGTCCAATCCCTGCAGCTCTTACACCCCTACGCTCTGGGGTCTTGAGTCTTGACATGAGGACACAGGGAACAGTCCACTGCTGGGTCATAGGGAAACGCCATTTGCTGGGGCAGCAGAGGTTCGGGTAAGTATAAGGGTTTTTCCTCTCCTCTAGGCAAAATGAGCACTTAAAGTGGTTAAGTCACATAAGCCCATTACCTGTATCCTCTCTGTTGTATGAAGATCTAAAGTACTGGGTGTCAGTTTTTTTAACTACTTCATACCCTGAAGGATTTTCCCCCTTCCTGACCAGAGCACTTTTTGCGGTTTGGCACTGCGTCGCTTTAACTGACAATTGCGCAGTCGTGCAACATTGTACCCAAACAAAATTGACGTCCTTTTTTTTCCACAAATAGCGCTTTCTTTTGGTGGTATTTGATCACCTCTGCGGTTTTTATTTTTTGCACCATAAACAAACAAATGCGACAAATTAGAAAAAAATCAATGTTTGTTACTTTTTGCTATAATACATATCCAAAAAAAATTATAAAAAAACAAATGTATTCATCAGTTTAGGCCGATATGTATTCTTCC
>BLSH010191437.1:800925-824563 GCA_018402905.1 Glandirana rugosa
CACGACGGTCGTAACGACGTCTCCAACTTCCCCACCCCCCCCAGTCGGACAGTCACGAGTCTGGTATGTGGCGTGTGACGTAGTTTAACCAGACGTACCGACAGTAGGGTCTTCCTTCGGAGAAGATTTCTACTACGTGTTCTCTCGGACGTTTGTCAAACGGCTTCTGTTTGTACCTAATGACCCCCCCCACCCCTTCAACCTCTGCAGCAATGCTGGCAGCACTCATATATCTATTTCCCAAAGACAGCCTCTGGATATGAAGCTGAGCACGTGCACTCAACTGGTTGACCTCGGCGAGGCCTGTTCTTAGTGGAACCTCTCCTGTTAAACCGCTGTATGGTCTTGGCCACCGTGCTGCAGCTCAGTTTCAGGGTCTTGGCAATCTTCTAATAGCCGAGGCCATCTTTATGTAGAGCAACAATTCTTTTTTTCAGATCCTCAGAGAGTTCTTTGCCATGAGGTGCCATGTTGAACTTCTAGTGACCAGTATGAGAGAGTGAGAGTGATAACACCAAATTTAACACACCTACTCCCCATTCACACCTGAGACACTAACAAGTCCCATGACACTGGGGAGGGAAAAGAGGAGCTCCAGTCATTTTTGTGTTTATTAAAAGTCAGAAGCTACACTCACCTGTCCCAGGATCCAGCGATTTAGTCACCTGAATCGTCACTTCTATCCCTCTGCTCTTCCCATAGTTGGCATTTCAACTGTAGGCACCCGGCTGTGACAGCTTGCAGCTTCTCAGCTGGGTGTGCACTGCACATGTGCAAGTCGATCTGCGCCTGCTGGATGGTCTGACAGTCTTCTGGGACCTGTGATGTGTCCCAGAAGACTGCAGGGAGGGAGGGAGAGAGGAAAGCTCCTGCTTGCGGCATCTAGGCGATCCGAGTGGAAGTAGGTGCGGGTAACTGTCAAAACTAGGTACCCGCTCCCCCCCCCCAAAAAAATGACGTGGCAGAAAAGGGGAGGAGGAGTTCTTAAAGTGGAACTAGCCCTTTTGGGCAGAGCTCTGCTTTAAGTACTGAAAGAGCAGCTTCAGTCAGATGTGTCAAAATGAAAAGTCAGCAGCTACAAAAACTGTAGCTGCTGACTTTTAGTACACAGACACTTACCTGTCCTCATGCAGACCGATTCTTCACCGTTCTTCAGGTCCCTGGCGCCAGCATCTTAATTTGTGACTTCACAGCCGGTTGCCCACTTGCATGAGTGAACTGCGCATTGTGACTGGTCCTACAGCCTTCTGGTACCTGTTATATGTCCCAAAAGTTTGCTGGGGCAGGGAGGGAGGAAGGGGGAAGAACTTTTGCTCGGATCGCCTAGGCAAAAGAAGAAGGGGGTTCCTGTGAAAACCAGGTACCCGCTCCCCCTCCCTCCCCAAAAAAAGAATCCAAATGTGGCAGAGGAAGAGAGGAGGAGAAGGAAGAGCAGAACTTAGGGTGCCCACTTTAAGGGCATTGGTGTTTTTATAATTTCTTTATCAATTTTACCACTTTAGCTTTAGAAGATTTACTCCCCTTCATGACCGGGCCATTTTTTTGCGATACAGCACTGTGTAACTGACAATTGCTCGGTTGTGTGACACTGTACCCAAATAAAATGTATGTCCTTTTTTCCCCCCATAAATAGAGCTTTCTTTTGGTGGTATTAGATCACATCTGCAGCTTTTAATTTTTGTGCTATAAACAAAAAAAGACAGTTTAAAAAAAAAACAATCTTTTAAATTTCTGCTATAAAACATACCCAATAAAAAATTGTAAAAAATTGAATTTCTTCATGAATGTAGGCCAATATGTATTCTGCTACATGCTTTTGGTAAAAAAAAAATCCCAATGAGCGTATATTGATTGATTATAGCGTCTACAAACTATTGGATATTTTTCTTTATTTAATTTTATTTTTTTACTAGCAATGGCGACCAGTGACACTAATACAGTGATCAGTGCTAAAAAAAATGCACTGTCACTGTACTAATGACACTGGCTGGAAAGGGGTTAACATCAGGGACAATAAAAGGGTTAAATGTGTTCCTAGCCAGTGTTTGTGTACTCTGTAGGGGGGTGCTTTTACTAAGGGAAGGCGGAGATCCATGTCCCTGCTTTGCAGGAACACAGGATCAATGCCTCCCCTACTGCCTGTGTACTGAACAATCGGCAAGTGCCAGCAGACATCAAGTCCACGGTAACCACCACTGGGCTCCTGCTGTGTGTGTGCCCCAGACCTGGAAGTGTCGGATCACGAATCCAGTATGTGATCTGTTGCAGAGCGGCTGCCCTGCCGCAGTATATCTACAGTGGGCGGTTGGGAAGCGGTTAAGGTGCAAAGAAATGTTGCTGCTTACGTATACCTCAAATAAGTTAATGATAATTTATTAAAGTTCGCAGCTTAGTTCAGTGGGAACTACTGCATATATAAAAAAACAGGAGAAACAAAGTTACATAGCTTACTAATAAGGTAACGGTAACGTGAAATAATTGTGCTGCTCAATGGTGCTGTGAAAACCAGGTACCCACTCCCCTCCAAAAGGTGCCAAATGTGGCAGCAGAGGGGCAGAGAAAACAGACAATTGAAGCTTGCCCTTTTGGGTGGAGCTCTGCTTTAAAGTAGAACCATGGTCAAAATGAAGAAATCAATATGTTATGCACCTATAAAGTCTGTTAAACATCTCACTGATTGTTTTGCAAAAAGCAGTAAGGATGATGAGATCTCTACCTTGTCGCCAGCTCTCATGTGCACTTCCTTTAGTGAGGTGACAACTTTATTTCCTGGTTTTCGAATTGCCTGTGTTGAACAGCACATATGTTGTCCCCATTTGCGTCTATCTCTCTCTGCAGAAACGTCATGACATCCCTGGGGGAGGGGCTCCTATATCTATGCAAATCTCAGCCATTCATTCTACATACAAGTCTGATTAGACCCCGCCCACAATTGGCCCATGAAGCCCCACCCACTCCAACCTATGCCCCACCTTTGTCCACCCACTGACCTGTCTTTACCGCTAGCTCCTAGGTTTGATTTTGTTCTGCCAGTTTAAAATTAGCAGAGGAGAGCAGGCAGAGAGAAGCACACAGATTAATAGACTGATCTATGTGCAAATGAACCTGTAATGACTTGTGCTGTTTTACATAACACACACCCAGCTATTGATTGGCAGATGGGTGTGTGTTATGTAAAATAGACTGAGCACCATAGAAAGCTGGGAGGATTGGGGGGAGAGACAAGCCACTTCACTGAACGGAAATGCCATCTGGCCTCTGCTCTGCTCTGCTCTACTTCTCCCACCATCACTAGCAGTGTATAGCAAAGAAAAAAAGAATGGGAGATTACAGATCACACTTGTAGCTACATGGTAGGAAAATAGCCATTTCAGTTATTATGTTTATTAACCTGTGTAACTTTCAGGTCATTATATGAGGATTTACTAAAATATGTATGTTGTCTTTAGTTGTACTTTAAGCATTAAGGAGCCTTTAAATACACACAGACCTTATGAGCAATCATTTTGTACACAAAACGCACCTTATCTTGCTACTTACCTACTTTGTGTATCTGCTTGTACCAATAAACTTTACAGCTTGGACATATTGGAGAAAATTTACTAATCTTCAGAATGTGGTGCAGCTGTGCATGGTAGCCAACCGGCTTCTAACTTCAGCTTGTTCAACTAAGCTTTGACAATAAAACCTGGAAACTGATTGGTTTCTGTGCAGAGTTACATCAGATTTTGCACTCTCCAATTTTAGTACATTTCCCCCACTACATTCATGAATCATACCTATTCCCACTGCTTATTCTTTATTTGAACTTCTAAGGTTAGAAATATGGGAACTGTGACTGAAGACTTGATATTGTGTGTATAGGTTGCAGGGCTGGCATCCCTATCATGACTACCCTCTGAGTATCTGATTAGAAATAAGCATGTAGCCATTGACGTCTGAAAAATCTGAACACCTGCCCTGCATGCTTGTTGGGTTCAGTGATGTGGTGAATACAGGTCAGGTTGACCGTCCTAGAGCTTTCATTTAAAAAAAAAAAAAGTTGCCATTAAATTTCTATCTTTACAGACTAACTTTTTACACCTTTTTTATTATTACTATACACAACACTGCTACAGTTCTATTGAATAATCTGTGCAAGGAGCAGAGTAATCCATGATTGGTTGCTATGGATATTGCCCTTACCTCTTACATTGCTTTATTGAGTATGTAGAGTTGTGTTCTATACTCTCTTTGTATCTTTGTATTCTCTTGCTAGCAGGTTACTGTATTTTCTCTTTCCACAGACTTTCATTGTCCTGAATAAAGGGAAAGCAATATTTCGCTTCACTGCCACCAAAGCTTTATATTTACTGGACCCTTTTAATCCTTTCAGAACTGGAGCAATAAAAGTCCTCATCCATGCATATCCTTTCACAAACAATTTTATGTCTTTTTGTTCCAGGTATTTAGTTTGTGATGTATCTTGCTAGGCAGCTAATGGGGCCATGGAGGTAGTCAGTCTATACAAATTGTGTTGATTCGGATGGTAAAAAAAGTGAATAAATAAAACCCCCACTGATACATCTAATATTACTCTTCTATTTTCAGTTGACTATGGCAGTCACTTGCTGGGTCGCTCCAACAATGAGTTCCACTAGCTAAAATCATGGGTATTGTTCTCTTTTAGAGATGCACTTCATGTGTTTTGCGGACGTACAATCTTTTGATTCTAGGAAAAAAGCACAATATGTTCTCATTTGGAATCATATAACAATGTAGTATTGTGTCCCTGTAATAACTAATTATTACTATTCGCTATGTGGTGCCTCTATTTTTTAAATATGCATTTTATATAAAGAAAACCACCTTGGACTTGTTTGATTGAGTCAATTGATAGTCATCAATAGGGATGAATTCATATTCGACTCAAACCTAGCCTGTTCACAGTTTGGCAAACGACTAAGAAAAATTCCCATATTTAGCCCCATTGCCCACTTGCTGCTAGAATGTAAACAAAGCGGAATAGGATCCCGGGCATACGTCATGCTCTAGGGATTCTGTATTTTAGCGGCAGTGTTGTGATGAGAGAACATAATTGGGCAGTGGCTCATAGTGATTGACACTGGATTTACAATATTGGACAACACTTTGATTGACATTCGTTTACATTGGGGGGAAAAAGGCTTTGCTACCCCTCTCTTAAGGTACCTCCCGCAATGTTGAAAGGCACGTGGCCTGGTGTGGTACAGGTAGACGGAACCACGCGCTCGCAACTTTTCTTTTCCTACCTGCCATGTCTACATGCCTGGATAAGGGGCTGTTTTTTAAATATTTGGGGAACCATTTTTTACTTTTCTTTAGGTGTCACTTTAATGGACTACATCGTACTGTTCCATAATTTAATGTGCAGTTGTAAGGCATTCTTCAAGCATGTTCTTTAAAGAATTTGAGCGTTTGAAAGGTTGCCCTTTAAGCCCTATTAAAAGACCTTCTTGGCACTGACCCCCATGGAATACAAAGCCAACTATAGTTGTAACTTGCAAATTAGCCTCAAAAAGGGCCAGAAAAATATTACAAGACCCCCCCCATAGACTTGATTAGGGTTTGGGGCTATGTTTCATGAACTTCTTGCTGGATTCATCAAATCTCCAGCAAACTGAACTTTGTCCAGTTTTCTCATCCCTTGTCTATCTGCTAAGCCATACAGGGATCTGCAATATATTTCATATGTAGCGTTTACCCCCGTAGGAGCGGCTGGATTTGATGATATAATTTACTACTCTGACAGTACAACCCTTTGCACGCTCGTATCTCCAGTTGTCTAGGGGTATATTGAAAGAAGTTGAACACCAATCACTTTTCTGATGCTTGAACAGGATAACATTTATTCTTCACACAAGAACAAGGAGAGAGGGGTAGGGAGCTCAGGACACCCTTTCAGCGACAGTCAAAAATATGAATAGGCAGGCTCTCAGGCAAAAATACAGTGAGACAGCATAACAGGCCGCAGCCTCTTCTGAATACTCTGACACGTGGCTGTCTCACTTAGCAACCCCAAAAAAATTACACTTGCAGATCTGTAGAACTCCCTCTTAGTTCTTTGAGCTTCAGTGGATCCCAATTTAGCAACAACGGAATGAACTCCCAAACATGTAGAACTCTCTCACAATTCTTTGGGCTTGGGTGGATCCTGACTTAGAAATGAACAGAGTACACTCACGGGTCCACGTAACTCTCTCACAGTCCCCTTACTGAAGCAGATCCTGGGCAGGCGCACTGCAACGCTTTACATCTTCCGGACAGGCATGTGTCTCCTGGCAGCCGGGACCCCTGGATAGGCCTAAGGACTCAGGCCTAGCAGCCACGAGGCTTCTGTAACGCAGGCCCCTCCCAGCGCATTGGGAGAGCGACTGAGGCCTACCCCAGAGGAGCTGGGCTGGACTCTGACTTCTCCCCAGACGAGCTGGGCTGGATTCTCTCTGATCACATGACTTCCTCCCAATATATGGTCTCCTCCCACCTACCTACAATGCACTTGCACCAAGTGGATTGGCTGGGAAAAGAATGAGATCACTGGATGTTCTGGAATATTATGACTTATCACACCCATATCTTAGGCAGCAGTGCCATCCCCTGACATGGTGGAGAAATACATTGGAAAAGGTTTAGTGGTCAGGAATACAAATCACAGCAAGACCAGTAGTGTCTTGCAAATATATTTTGCCTGACAGCCTAACAAATTTAGCACCCCGCTACACATATTTTGATTTTCATTTTGTAGAAGCATTTTACTTTAAAAACATGTTTTATTTGTTGAGTATTGTATTCATCCGTTTATGCCAGATTCTTTCCTTAACCTCTCTGTACAATATTCAGCTTTTTTATCATGATTACCATCTTAACAAATTGTGTTTTTATGACCATGAGTGACCCACCACCTTGGTCCAAGAATGTAGAGTGAGTAGAATACAACCGCAGAATTTGTGTTTGCATGTTTTATATACCTTTTTTTTCCATATTATGACTTTTCACCTAATCCTAAACAGGTCTTGCTGCTTGATTCAATACATAGAATCAATATTACATTTGGATCAAAACAGTGTTTGTTGGTATTCATACTATACCATTTCCAATACGACAATGTTCCATCAGAGGAATTATCATTTTAATACATATATTTTATGATGTCTTTAGGTGTAGAGTAGTGACATCACTGTTATAAAAATGATTTGTTGTTGTAAACTAAACCATCAACGCCATCTCTTAAGTATTGCTTGACCTTTATTAAAAGTGTTTTCTAGTGGAATTCATAAATATATTTGATAAAAATACAGGAACTTAAAGTGGTTCTAAAGCATTAAGGTTTCATGCACACAGGACATTAAAAAAAGTCCTAAAAACGTCAGTAGCTTATCAGTGATTTTTTCAGCTCTTACCAGCGTTATATTACCGGCGTTTTTGCACGTTTTTTCGCATTTTTAAAGGACCATTGTTTTTTTTTTTTTTCTGACTCCCTCCTCATTGAGCAGATTAATAGCAACGGGAGCCATAGGCTCCTGCTCCTGTCAATCAATTCCAGTGATGAAGGAGTGGGGCCAAGTCCCGCTGTCTGTGTCAATTAATGCAGCAGCGGGGTTTGGGAGCGAGCATGCATGAGTGCCCCTATGGAAAGCTGCTGGATAGATAGGAGGAGCCAGGAGCATCGGTGGAGTAACTGAGAAGAGGAAGTTCGGGCTGCTCTGTGCAATTCCATTGCACAGAGCAGGTAAGTATAGACATGTTTATTATTTATTTATTTATTTATTTTTTAATGTTCCTTTACAATCACTTTAGGTGGTACTTTGTTTTTTTTTAAGTGTGTCTACAACCAGAAATTTTTTTTTAAGTTTTAGATATAGTTTTGGATGTAGCAATGAGTGTTTAAAATCCCTGTCAGTATTTTTTTTTAATTGCTGTCGGTGTCTCCACTGGGAATATTCACCCTCTCTATTTGCCCTTATGGCCATTTTCACTGGGACTAAAAGTGAGGGACAATCCAAAAGTCTGAGTTGTCACCAGAACAAGAAGGAAACTCTTCCCATGGGGATACCTATTCTGGTGACAAAAGTCTTTGGTTAGCGTCAGAGGCAGGGTCACCATGGTGGACACAGCTGGACAGTGAAACACGTACTTGCATTCTGTAGCATTTTTCTCTTTCAATACATTTTTATTGAAAAGTTTTAGAGAATACAACAAGCGACTGCAATCAGATAAACAGATAGAAGCTTGATATCGATAACTTACAAGTTGTAGGCACACATCAAGTATAGAAACTGTAGCAAGTGACAAAACATTTAGCGTGTCAAAGAATCATTCTGTAGATATTTTTTGTTAGCCAGTTAGCGACACTTTGCTGGTCCAGCTGTCGAGGGGGCAACATATGCAAGTAGGTGAGTGTCCTCGTTGCACAGTTTACGTATCCTGTCACTGGCATTTTTCTGCTTCTGGACAAAAAATACAGCAAAACAAAACCCAACTATATACCTTCTACAGTGAGGTGGCACTTTTTTTGGTAGTTTTTGGATTATGTGGGAAAGGTTTAGAACTCCTGCCAGTCAGGGAGTAAGGGTAAATCTCCAAACAAGGGTGACATGACACCAACACTGGTAGAGCAAGTAAGGGGAAATTTGCCCATTGGGGATAAAGACAGCAATAAAAACCTGACCTAGCTCTTCCCCATAGTATACAAAATCATTTGCAAGAGCAGCCTGGAGAGCACACTGTGGTGAACAGCTCAGTAGATGACCATGGACAACTATTTAGTTACAATATATATATATATACACAGTTAGGGTATGCCATACATTCATATATTTTTTTTTTATCTTTGAAGATGTCTACCATCTTTGTAGTTCTAAATATTACATAGTTAGTCTGGTTGAAAATGGACAAAAGAAAAAATGTTCATCTAGTTCAACCAATAGAAGATAGAAAATAAACATACACACACACACACACACATATAGAAAAGCGCTATTTACACAATCCTATACACAGAGTTGATCCAGAAGAAGGCAAATAAAACAGTAAAGCATGATCCAATTTGCTCCAGTGGGAGAGCAAATTCCTTCCTGATTCCCCAATTGGATATTTCTCTGGATCCACTAACCCTGATGTTATTACCTATAAATATAATAATAAACCTATAATATTAATAATAATATTATTTTTTGTTAATCAGTTGATGTTTGTTGTTTTGTTATCTTTCTCTTTAATCTACTTTTGTCCCTATCTTTGTCGTACTTCTGATTTTAGGTACACGTTTACGGGCATTTATACTTTTGAGTCCTTAATAAAGATTTTTGCTCGAGGCTTTTGTATCGATAGTTTTACATTCCTCAGGGACCCATGGAACTGGCTGGATTTCTGTGTCATTGTCATGGCGTAAGTGGAAGGTAGACACTTTTGTGGTTACTAACTTCCTTGCTTGGGGTTTAACGTTTGAAATGTGTGCTTGTACTGTTCTAACAACGGATAAATATTTTTGCGTCTGAGATTTATTTTATTAACATGCTTTTTACTGTTTTTTTATTACATTGCAGGTGCATCAACTCAAAAGGTGTAGAATGTCTTACAGTTAATTTTCTTCAGAAAACAGTCACAGCCTGAGTAGAAAAGCCTGCACCTTGCCAGCATTTTGCAGAGAAGGACCCTTTGCTCTCTGTGGGAAGCAATTGTCTCTCTGCAAAAGTCTGAACCCCCCCCCCCCCTTTGAGTCAGAGCTCAAATAGCTGGGAGCTTTGTTGATAACAGAGCTATTGGTTGGTCTTTGGTGGGTCCAACTTCTGCAGAGATAGCATTGAAATGATTGGGCCGCCTGTGCACAACTTTTTTCCTTTGTTTGGATGCACCTGGAATGGATTTAGCGCGTTTAAACTAAAATTTTAGTTTGGATTTAAGGTAGACATAGACATTCCTTTGCAGTTGTGAATGTAGTGCCACTGAGTTTCTGTCTTCATTCTGTAGTAGGTCAACATCACTCCATCTTAAAACTTTCCATATCTTTATTGTAGCATTAAGCTTGTTTTATAAACTGCTAATATAAGCAATATTTCAGATCCATTTAGCGACAAAGTCACCCCAGGACTGGTTTGTGAGTCGAAAATAATAGGCAACATTGTCTATCACTATATCTCATGAGATTTCCCTTTGGATCTGGTTAATTTACAAGAATTATTTTATGTTTATGTCCACTTTAGCAGATAGACATAGTTAGCCAGGTTGAAAAGACATAAGACTGTTCTGTTTCACGGAACGTTCAGTTAAGCATGGTTAGGGGATAGATTTGTAGCTACTTATGTGAGAGTACACCGAGTGAAGTAATGTTAGTGAAAATAATATAAAGGCCGGAAAGTTCAGCCAACAGTCAGGTTGTAATAACATCAGAGCCCGGTTAAATCCATGCAACTCCTCATTACTCACTCTTACTGGATATAATGTCACCTGCATAATTTCTGGGATCTCTGAAGATTGCTTCCACATCTAGACGTGGCTTTTAGTTGCTGAGACTACAAACCAAGTTCTTTGATATTCTCACTGAACAGTGAAACCTATGATTGCTTTTAGTCCCTCTCTCAAATAACAGGTTGAATATAAGTAGGTTCTTCTACCATTTATTTTCATTGGAGAGTTTATTAATACAGCTAAAATACTCAATTCATGTAAACCTGTCAAGCAGAATGTGTAGGCTACTGTTGCTCACCACTTTTCTTAAAAATGCAAACTGTCTGGCTTTTAACGCTGATATTTTTTGGGGGGAAAATATTTTTATTGAAGTACTTATAGTGTACAAAACAAGACATATTGAACATTAAACATACGACAAAGGTGAGCCCTCTCAGGAGCCATAATGCAGAGAATATTAGATGCATGCATGTAGAGGCCAGCAGGAACCTCACCCAACTAAACAAAACTAAACTATGGTGTGGCACGTAAAAACATCAGCTCCATTTAATATCTGGAATTTTTTTTATGGAAACCAACGTAAGTCTTATGGATGTCTCCACTCGTAAGGAGTGTTCCCTTTACAATCACAGATCTAACTCCATGTAGAGAATATTTAAGATATAGATTGTGCAGAAGCCGTTGTGGGCTCCACTAGCCTTAATGCTGATACTTAATCTTTTGAGTACATCACCTGGAGCAAATATAGACATATAGAGAATACTGACTTATGTATGGGTGTGGAACTTAGCGGTAAAGGCCATGTTTTTAGACTGCATTTCTGCAACCAGCGATCCATAGCCAGCAGCAGAATGACCCAGGTGAGGGAACTGCTCACCTAATGAAATCACTCCTTTCCTGGACCAGAATGCTGTAGAATCTTACTTGCTATCTTTCTGGTTAAGTAACAGAGGGAACTACTCCATAGGAGAAGGTAAGTGGTCTCTTAGCAATCCCCCCACTGGCGAGCCATTACAAGTGGCAGAATCACTCAGCAGGATCACTCGTCTAACATCAGCCTAGGAAAGCTAAATAAAGCCAGGCAATTTGCATTTTCACAAAAGGATTAGAACAGTGGTAGCCTTCTTATTTCTTTGACGCCGTTTGTACTTTAACCCCAGTCTGAGAAATTTGCTACAAACTAAATACAGGAAAAATGCATTGCCTGAACCTCTTTTTTACCAACCAGCTTCTTCTGTTGAATGCATGGAATGGTTTGTCTGGTCTTGGCTTCAGCCCAACACTTAATTAACTTTCTTCAAGATTTTTCCATGTTCTTTTACTATCTCTCTAGTTACACTACAGAGTTTGTAGATTTGGGGAATGTGTCTGCTCTCAGGACATTCCGTGTCCTCCGTGCACTTAAAACAATCACTGTAATTCCAGGTTTGTACTCTTTTTATTTTACTCATGGCATGTTTCCTGTGTGGCTTGCATACATGCTAACAATAGCTGTAAACGTACAAATCATCGCCCCTACTGTTCTTAAATTAAACAAATGTTCACTATGTGTAAAAGTATATAAACCGTCAAACAATTATCACAAATACTACACTGGAATTGTTACATATAACATATGTACAAGTACAAATAAAACTGCATGTCTTGGAAAAGAGTTCACTCTGAAACAATTTATCATCTTGCAAAACCGTGTCCTTTCAAATAGGTGGCCAGTGCAAAATGGGATTTAACAGTTTAAATTACTCCTCTGTGTCTTCCACCACCACCAATATCATAAATTGTTCACCACAGTGCACACACTAAGGGATAAGCACTCACCTGATGATATTGACCACTTATCCCTAAGTTGGCCAAAACTTGTGTTTAGCTGGATCCACCAATATGGTAGAAATTGCAATAATTACAGAAAGCAAATAACATTTAAGGTTTTTTTCCACTGGATAAATAATGTCGGGAGACTGAAGGTTTAACTGTGAAAGGAAAGAGGAGGCTTTTTTTGTATACAAGGTTGCTCAGATGTCAGCAGACCCCACTCCTGAGGAAGTTGTATATTGATGAAACATGTTGTGTGGGAGCAGTCTGAGAAGTCCTTACATTAAACTAAAAATATTGGTACATCTGCTCCTGATGCATGGAGGTAGCTGTGTCCAATAAAGAGTTTCTTAAAGAGTTCTGAATATCACATGGGAATGTGAATTCTTTATATATAGCTTTTATTTAAGAATTTAAAAGGTTTTATGCTACGCTGGCCTCTTCTTGCTTATTTCTGCGGAATTGCTACTGAAAAAATGGAGGAGGGGAGAGGCGTAATGAGAGAATGGATACAGCTAAAACGTGAGTTTTAACCAAATTAGGACTGCTTCACATTTGTCTGGTGCATTTTAGGTGAGTTACCATTGAACCCTATAGTACGTGCATTTTGACGTGCATAAAAACGCATCAAACATGTACCGAGCAGGATTTATTTTTTAACACACTTGCACATAAAACACACAGGTGTGAACTATATCAGCTGGTGAGTGCTAATCTATGAGGTTGTGTACTGTGGTGAACCATTCATTAAATTGTTGGCAGAAATGAAGGAGTGATTGAAAACTGTTAAAGCACATTTTAAATTGGGCACTTTATTTCCAAGGACACTATTGGCCAGTTGTTTTTTGGCTTTTAAATTTGCCTTTAAAGTGTACTCTGCATGGGCCTTAGATAAAGAGAAACTTATTTCCAGTGTTTTTTTTAGCTCAGTTTTTGCTAAAGATTATATTGGTGTAAAATCATGATGAGCCATATCTGTCGCTAAGCTGAGATATAGAGTAATATGCATGATCTGATCAAAGGTTGAGAAAGCTAGTCATATTTGGGTTCATGAGCTTTATCTGCTATGTAGAAATAAAAGGTCGGTACTAATATTGCACCTAGCTAAAACAATTTCTGTTCCACATTTACCAGATTTTCTTTTTTTTTTTTTAAGCACCAATCGTCTGGAGAGCTGGTTAGGCCTCTTACTATGAACAAATATGTTCATGCTTCTGAGACTAATGGGTACAGAGCAGAAAACTAATCTTACAATATTATAGATACAGGCTTCCTATGAAATGTGTTTCCCTATAGTCCTTTAAAAGACACAGCATAATAGAAAGCAGCCTAGTGTTATACTTCTGCCTATAGGGGAAATGGACGCTAGGCACATAGAAAACTGAAGACCAGCCTCCCGGAAGCTATATTCTGCCTTTGCAGTAGCTAGTTTCGGTAGGAAGATTCTGCAAGCGGCCATTTTCTTCTTTTTCTCTTTTTCGCCTTGGGGTTTTTCTTGGTAGGTTAGTTCACCGGTGTTGTTTAGGTGTGCTCTTCCCTCTGTTTGGACTGCTTTTGGATAACCCTAGGTTGCTTACTATCAAGCGGTGTCCCCCTAAAATCCTTTTCTTAGAGTCCATTAAGAGTCTCCCTCCTCTCATGCTATCGTTCTTTCTTTGGATTACTACAACTGAGCAGGTGTGAAGGGGGGTTATAACATTTGTGAGGCTGGCCTTCAGTTTTCTATGTGGCTAGAGTCCATTTCTCCTGTAGGCAGCAGCAAAACCCTAGTTTGCTTACTGCAAGCTGTGTCCCTCAATGAACTCAGAGAAAAGGTAACAAACTCCTATTTTTAATCACCATGGCTGAATAGTTGATAAGGTTTGCCAGGTCCCATTGTAATTATATGGTATTATTCTTCACACCTTAATGTTTCTATTCATATCGGATTTTGTGTTGAAATATAGTCTTGTCCTTAAATGTTATTACTAAAAGACTTTGATATAGCAGGAAAGCTTTTGTCATTAGATTGTTAACAAAGAGCAGTCAGTCTGAGTTTCACAGATTCGCACCTCCTGCGCGGGTGTCTCCAGTATCATTTACAATGTGTTGATGTTTGTTTCCTTACTTCCCTGACCTCCAGTAACCCTACTCTTCTTGTTCATAACCCTTAATTAGAACAAGTCCTTGTTCATTTTAGTTAGCAAAATGTCTGGAATTTCAAAGTCTTACATTGTAGCCATACAGCACATACGCTTTGTCTGTGGGAATAGCTAAACAGGAAACCTGGGCTTAGTTTTTCCTCCTATGGCTCTGCATCAGGGAGCCTTTCCAAATGGTTTGGCAATAGAGATGACCCATGAGAGCTAGGAACAATTAGTTCTGCCATCTAGTGTAAATAATCTGGATCTAGCTGCATAGAAGGCAGTCCATGTAGCTCTTCCTTTTCCACTTCGTAATTGGAAGTTTAAAGCTAAACTCCATGCAAACATCTAAATATGCAGATAAAAACAAAGGTATTTTACCTGTTAAAGTCTTTTTGCCCACTCATTCCAGAGATTCGAGGTGAAGGGGTATCAGACAGAACACCCTATTTTCTCTGTTAAAGCTAAGGAATACTACCCTGCCCCCACTCGAATTGTTGATTGGGCAGTCAGGGAGTAGCAGCAAAATGATGATGTAATTTCTCTGCTCAATCTGCTCTCCTCCTCTCCCTTTCAGCACATTTCATTGCATTATGTATTTTATATTTGTTCTGAGTTCAGCTTTAAAGAGGATCTGGATTGTGGAAGCAAAAAATTTCAGACCGAGGCCATTGGCTGAGTGGATACTGGTTTTCCAGCATGCTCATATGACAGAACAAGGAGCTGTACACATGGGCTGAAAGTTGGCCGGTTCCTGCTGAAGAAAACCGTTTTCGGACGATTTTCATCCTGTGTGAACCGCGCTTTAGGGTACTTTTTTAAAGGTGATGGGAAGACAATAGAGGAATGTGATTTTTTTGTTTTGTCTTTTTGTTTTTAGACAGCAGTAGACAAATGCTCAAACAAGTTACTCTATATGGTCATATGTTTGTAGACAGCTAACCATTACACTTTTATACAAGTTTGTTGGACATCTCATTCCAAAACTATGGGCATTAATATGCAGATGGCCCCATTCTTCTTGGAAGGTATTCCACGAGACTTCGGAGTGTATCTGTGGGCATTTGTGCCCACTCATCTAAAAGACAATTTGTGAGGTCAGCTATTAATGTTGGACAAAAAGGCTTGGCTCACCCTCGGAATTCTAGTTTATATCAAAGGTGTTGAGGCCACTAATGTTTCTCTACACCAGTAGTCTCCAAACTGCAACTTTATCTGGTCCTTGAGAATTCCCCCCACAGATATGAAGTGCTATTCCTCCCACTGATACAGATGCGGGGGCACTATTCCTTCCACTGACACCAATGAAGGGGCACTATTCCTCCCACTGACACCAACAATTGGGCACTATTCCTCCCACTGACACCAATGATAAGTCATTATGCCCATCAATAGAATCCATTATGGGATACAATTTCTCCTCCTACTGACCACGGACGCTATAAAATGTATTTACTCCCACTGACCACAGTCGCCCCCCCCCCATAAAGTCTGAAGGACAGTAAACTGGCCCTTTGCTTAAAAAGTTTGGAAACCTCTGCTCTACACCAAACTTTCTTTGTAGTACTGGTTTTGTGCCCTGAGGCACAATAATGCCAGAGCAGAAATGGACCTTCCTCAATCACAATGGTCTAAAAGGTATTTGTATGCTGTAGATTTAACTTCAATGGAGACATCTGAGCTCAAAAATTTTGGAGGAGGGTGTACATACTTTTCAGTATATGGTGCAGGTGTGATGGTCAGGTGCCCACAAAATTTGGCCATATAGTGTATGTAACAAATGTGTTGTATTTTTTTTTTAGGTGCACTGGCTACCTATCTGTTGAGGTTTGCCTAGACCCGGTGGCCACATGCAGCCCATTGGCAATTTTTGTGCAGCTTTGTAGACACTAATTTGTGTTTCCCTGTTGCCTTGTTATTGCTGTAATTTCTAGCAGCCTCATGTAATATTTCTCTAGTTTATGACTGTCTCCTGAAGCATGTCTCTAGTCTCCAGCAACGCATACCATGTTCACAGTCTCTGACAGTCTCCTGCAGCATGCCTGCAGTCTCTGATCATCTCTTGTATTTTGTCTGCAATCTCTTACCATTTCCTGTATTATGTCCAGTGTCTCTGACCATCTCTTGTATCATGCCCATATTCTTTGACTATATCTTGTTGTGTGTCTGCTGTCTGTGAAAATGTATATTCACTGAATGTCATGTGCAGCCCTTTGGAGATATTAGGGGCCACACTTGAGGCCCCCTATATCAAGAAAGTTGACCACCACTGGTATAGACTAACCTGACCTTAGTGCATGTGATGGAAAAGTTTAGGTTACTTTAATAGGCTGGTGTCAAAGTATAGGCTGGGAATGTTTTTGAATTATCCATTCTCATAATTCATAAATCTATAGCCTTTCGCTGTCAAAGATTTTGGCATAACAGGACTCGATGAGATGAATTGATGTCATGACAGTAACAAATGTTTCACTCTTCCTGTTCTAGGCTTGAAGACCATTGTTGGCGCCCTCATTCAGTCAGTAAAAAAGTTGGCAGATGTCATGATTTTGACTGTCTTCTGTCTAGCTGTCTTTGCGCTGATTGGCCTCCAATTGTTTATGGGAAATCTGAGGCAAAAGTGTGTGCGCTGGCCACCTCCAGAGGAGGCTTATGAATATTACAGAAATATAACAATAAGTTCTATGGATTTTAACAGCAACTCCACCTTGTATGACGACCCTGACATGTATGCCAATGTCTCCATAGACTGGGGTCCCTACCTCAATGATGAGTGTAAGGCTAAAGCCAGATATACTGGCTTACTATATATTACTACATGTTTATTGAATATGCTCTCTGCATTGTTGGTCAGTATGATGTGATAACTTATCGTATGTCTTTTTCATATTTTTTTGCACATAGCAAATTTTTACTTCCTTGATGGAGCACTTGATGCTCTTCTGTGCGGCAACAGCAGTGACAGTGGGTGAGTCATGTGTTTTTTTGCATGTGATGATATTGCAACTCAAAGCCTGGATAACTATGAGACAAGGAACTTATTAAGGGCTCACCTTTAGAAAGGTTCACCTTTAGGAATGTGTTACATGTTACACTCATATTTAGGTTGTAATATGTAACATTTTCCTAATCACCTGCTTCCCACCCCCGGAGCCCCCAGCCACTATTCCCCTGGACAGCAGGCAGGGGTTCTTCTCCCTCGCAGCCTCTGTCACATTTAAAATCAGCAAGGCTGTGTGGGACTTCACCCACACATCCACATCATTCATTCACAGAGATCTGTGAATGAATACGCTACAAATCCCATCTGCCACCATGACATGTGGCCTTGTGGTTCTTTAATGGATTACGAGTGTGGTCATCAGCACATTCATTGTCCAATGATGCTCCATCTTTCTAAATGAAATTCCATACAGAGGTATGGTCAAAGAGCTGGAGGATGAGCGTGCAGGAGCCTGACACTGCATTCACGATACACGGATTGCGAGCGCATTGCTTTGAAGGCTACTGTAAAAATAAAGAATAATCATAAATGCACATTTTTTCCCCTGCAAAAACATGTACATTTATTATGGACCCAGCCCTTGAATTGTATCTATAGACACATTTTGAAAAGTTAAAAACCTTTACTTCCTTATTATTAAAAGAAGGAATAGCTCTCAAACAGTTGTCACCAGAACATTTATCCACATTGGAAGGTTTCTCCTCTATTCCTTTTCCAGTGCCAACTTAAAGCTGAGTTCCACACAGAATTTTTTTTTTTACATCATTCAAGTCCTTTGCCTATATTGACTCACCTTTTGAAGGAAAAAAAATGTTATACTCACCCTAAGTCACTTGTTGCTAGGTGGTCTCTGTAATCTACCCCTTTTAGGTCCTAGGCTCTTCTCCTCACTTCCTGCTTCGCCTGGCCTCCTGGGAGATGTGACTCATCATTTCCCAGGAGTCAGTGGGCTTCCCTGTACTGTCAAATCGTGTTATTTCCAGACAGGAAATGACGCAGGTTAAGGCGGACCAAGATCAAGAAGTGCATGATGGCTACCCAGCATGCACTTCTTTCAGGAAAAGATGCCAGGAGACTACGGGTGGGCTTCAGATGCCCTCACCTAAAATGGAAAAGTCCAGCAGTGAGAGAAACAAAATTGTGAGTAAAAAATACATGTAATTACTAGGCGGTTTGAAAGTAAGGAAACAAAAGGTTACATCTATTTTGTATTAAAAGAATGGATGCCAAAAAATAAATAAATTCTGGGTTGAACTCCGCTTTAAAACTTTAGCTTTTCCTTCACTGTAAGTCCCAGTGACAATGGTCACCAGGAAAAAGAAAAAGTGAATCTTCCTAATGGGGACACGGGCAGCAAAAAACCTGACTGGGGTTCTAATTAGGATGCTATGGAAAACAGAATAATCTATTTTTACATTAGTTTTAATAAATGAGCCATGTTAGACTTTATACAAGTTTACAAAGAAAGAAATGACTAAGTCCACGTTTACAGCCCAGTAGCAACCATTCAGCTTTAAAATGAATCGGCCAAAAAATCCAGGAGTGGCTATTGCTGGCATGTTTCTGAAGGTAGAGACTCCAGGCCTTTCATTCTTCTCTCTTCTTTTATACATAGTAAGTCTTTGGCCTAAAACAAGTATTTGCATTCAAGGTGTACTTACAGCTTATTGATGGGATGCCTGTCTAAGGTAAGTAGGTCACTAGGTAAAGATAAGGACGAAAGTCCTGGAATTTGCACCTTCAAAAACCTGTCAGTTGCGGCTCCAATGTTTCTTTTCTTACTGGTTGCCTTTAAACGTTCAGTCTCCAATTATTTTCTATTCAACTTTGTATCTGATTGGTTGCTACAAATAAATACAATTATAGTACTTCCTGCAGACACTTTCATAAAGTCTCATGATTTCGTGGACCTGAAGCCTAACGCGAGACATTTGTTTATGAAATGAAAAAGCTCTAATATTTATTTTCCTTTTAGTTTGTGTAGTGAGGAAACGTTAAAACCTCTATCATGGTTTTACTGCGGTCTGTGTCCCTGTTGGGGAGAATTTCCCCTTTGATACGTTGTTGTGATACCTGTCAGTGGAACAGAAAGCTTGAAATTTTGAGTTGCCACCATAACAGGAATAGAGAGGCAATTCTTCAATGGGAGGATATTTTGGCCAGAGTGGAAAAGATTTAATATTTAGGATTTGATTCCTGTGTGTGACCCCATTGGGGAGCTTCTCCCTCACTTCCTGTTCCTGTTCCACCTATATAAGGAATGAAAGGGAAGGCTGCCACCTTGGTAGCACAGATAGCAATAAATCAGACATTCTGAACATGTATCTTTTTGTTCTTTGTTCCCGTGAGAGAGATTTCCCATCAGTTTCAGAACGACAGGAAGAAAAATCCATCTAATAGGGACATGGGCAGCAATAAAAACTGACACTATCTTGTCCCATCTTTATTAAAGGTAAAATAAAAGATGTTGGCTGGAGTTGAGCTTTAATTGCTGTGTTAAAATGCAAACCCTTTGCTGCTGTTCTTCTTCTTAGCCATGATAATGCCATGAAAAGTTCTTAAATACGTGTAATGATTATATTCATAGTAAGTAAATGGCCAAGGTTTCTGATGCTGAAAGCCTATTAACAAAAAAATGAAAACAGTTGTTAAGTGTAATTAGGGGGATCGCACTCTAAAATGACCTAACTCCAAACTGCTTCTCGCTCAGTGGGGTTCTCGGAGGACTGGCCTTATGGTACTTTTTTGTTCTTCCTTGTCAGTTTTGCAATTAAATGAAAAATGTATGCAAAGTCAAAACTTTTTAGTTTTTGGAGCAAGGAAATGTTAAAACCTCTGGCGTTTGTTTATTGCTGTCTGTGTCCCTGATAGGGGGAATTTCCCTTTCTATTTGTGATGGTGATGCCTGGCACTGGAAGTTAAAGTGATGAGAAATGTTATATTTTGAGTTGTCACCAAAAAATGGTACAGAGGGAAAATCCTCCAATGGGGACACTTGTTAACACAGCAGCTGTCTAGGAGATTTTCTCTCAAATTATGCAATGGTTCCTTATTCCACCATGCTCATTTCTAGAACTAGGGCATTGGTCTTGCACTTGCTATGGTAAACCACACGTATCTATGACTTTTATTTCCCTGAAGGTATTCAGGGGCAGAAGCCTAGCGTAGAAAATCTAAAGTGGACAGCAGTAAGCTACAAAATGTACAAATTGTAGTTGTTTTTTCTTTATATTTATTCCTTTCGAAAAGACCTGTAAGACAGGGCAGATGCTGGTAGACGGAGAGCTAACCAGAATAATTTACTTTGGTGACTTTTATCAACAGGAAATGCCCAGAAAGCTTTGTGTGTATGAAAACTGGAAGGAATCCCAATTATGGTTATACCAGCTATGACTCCTTCAGCTGGGCTTTCTTGTCACTCTTCAGGTTGATGACCCAAGACTTCTGGGAGAACCTCTTCCAGCTGGTAGGCTGTCTCATTCCTCTACAAGCTACACATGAGTGGAGTTTATCACTTTCTGTTTAGAATAAGCTACCTTTTTACAAAAATAATTTCCACCCTTTGAAAGAAATATAATGTGTGAAATAAGTTGTAACAACATAAATGAGAAAAAGCACGTGCCGGACAACTTTCACATCATGGCATGGAGTTACTAGTATTATACAATGTCTAAAATAGTCCAATTTATCCAAAACTTGGAAGTCTGCCAAACATAAGTTATGCACCCATTTATGAGAATGATAATTGAATTCAATCCATAGACCAGTATGTTAAAGTCTCGGTGGATGTTCAGGAAAAAAGTCAAAATCGGGGCTGTGTGCCAGGATGCAGATTAGATTTGCTCAGCAGGTAGGCTATGTCCTCTGAGAAAATATAATTGGCAGCTGCTGAGAAGGTAATGATTGTTTAAATGTCATCACGTGTCCAAGCTTTTAGGTTTGGCTTGAGCTACGATTGAGCAATAGGCCTGGGTTATTGCTCTGGGGGAAATTATTTTTAGGGTATATACACTTAGCAAAATTATAAATGCAACACTTTTGTGTTTACTCCTATTTATCATGATCTGAAGGCAAAGATCTAAGACTTTTTCTATGTACACAAAAGGCCTATTTATCTCAAATATTGTTCACAAATCTGTTTAAATCTGTATTAGTGAGCCCGTGATAATCCAGCCACCTCACAGGAGTGGCATATCAAGATGCTGATTAGACAACATGATTATTGCACATGTGTGCCTTAGGCTGGCCACAATAAAAGACCACTCTAAAATGTATTGGGGGGGGGTCCGATAGTCAGTATCTGGTGTGACCACCATTTGCCTCACGCAGTGCAGCAAATCTCCTTCGCATAGAATTGATCAGGTTGTTGATTGTGGCCTGTGGAATGTTGGTCCTCTTCAATGGCTGTGCGAAGTTGCCAAGAATTGCTGTCGTATACGCCGATCCAGAGCATGCCAAACATGCTCAATGGGTGAAATGTCCGATGAGTTTGCTGGCCATGCAAGAACTGAGATGTTTTCAGCTTCCAGGAATTGTGTACAGATCCTTGCAACATGCAATTATCATGCTGCAACATGAGGTGATGGTCGTGGATGAATGGCACAACAATGGGCCTCAGGATCTCCTCACGGTATCTCAGTGCATTCAAAATACCATCAATAAAATGCACCTGTGTTTGTTGTCCCTAGCATACGCCTGCCCATACCATAGCCCCACCACCACCATGAGCCACTCGATCCACAACATTGACATCAGCTGAAACCACTCACCCACACGACACCATACACGCTGTCTGCCATCTGCTCTGTACAGTGAAAACCGGGATGCATCCGTGAAGAGAACACCTCTCCAAAGTGCCAGACGCCATCGAATGTGAGCATTTGCCCACTCAAGTCGGTTACAACGACAAACTGCAGATGAGCTTCCCTGAGACGGTTTCTGACAGTTTGTGCAAAAATTCTTTGGTTATGCAAACCGATTGTTGCTGCAGCTGTCCGGGTGACTGGTCTCAGAAGATCTTGGAGGTGAAGATGCTGGATGTGGAGATCCTGGACTAGTGAGGTTACACGTGGTCTGCGGTTGTGAGGCCGGTTGGATGTACCAAATTCTCTGAAAGGCCTTTGGAGACGGCTTATGGTAGAGGAATGAATATCAAATTCAAGTGTAAAAGCACTGGTGGACATTCCTGCAGTCAGCATGCCAATTGCATGCTCCCTCAAAACTTGCGACATCTGTGGCATTGTGCTGTGCGATAAAACTGCACAATTTAGAGTGGAATTTTATTGTGGCCAGCCTAAGGCACACCTGTGCAATGATCACGCTGTCTAATCAGCATCTTGATATGCCACACCTGTGAGCTGGATGGATTATCTCGGCAAAGGAGAAGTGCTCACTAACACAGATTTAGACAGATTTGTGAACAATATTTGAGAGAAATAGGCCTTTTGTGTGTATAGAAAAAGTTGTGGATCTTTGAGTTCAGCTCATGATAAATAGGGGCAAACACAAAAGTGTTGCATTTATAATTTTACACAGTGTGAGCATATATAAAGTGAATTAGTATATTTAGTGTCTGCTGAAACACATTTTTCTTGGATATCATGAGAAAGAGGGGAGATATTTGTGAAGGCAACATTCTTCAATCTAAGGAGCTGGGCGGAAAATTGTTGGTTGAACAGTGGTTACACCCAGTCAGATGTAAACACTGTTCGGAACTTTTCAGGTGCCACCACTGGCCTGTCAGAGTACAATAGCTTTGTCCATCCACATTGTATAGCAGGGGTACTGAATTTAAATTCACGGAGGTCCATTTGGTAACCCTTTCTGTCTGCAGAGGTCCAAATCTCATTTTTCGTCACAGCCCCCATTACATGGGTGTCCTCAGTCCCCCTTTTCCCATCGCAGCCCCCCTTACATCACAACCCCCTTTCATATTAGAGCCCCCCAACATTACAGCTCCACTTACATCACAGCCCCCTTTGCAATTACAGACCCCTCCCTCACCTCACAGTCCCCCTTGCAATCACAACCCAACACATCACAGCTCACCTCCTCCTCACATCACAAACCCTTCTTATAACAGCCCCCTTCTCACATCACAGCCCCCCATATCACATCACAGACCCTGTTTTTCACATCACAGCCCCAGTTCACAGCTTCCCTTTCTCACATCACAGCCCCATATAACAGCTCCCCCTCTCACATCACAGCTCCCCCTTCTCACATCGCAGCCCCCCATATCACATCATAGCCCCCAATATCACAGCTTGTCACT
>BLSH010191437.1:824746-852213 GCA_018402905.1 Glandirana rugosa
CGACTACATTCAACGGAATAACTTAGTGATGCCTGCTGTATAGCATAGATGGAGGAATCTGTTATTTTTTTATAGTTGAGCCTGCAGGCTGAACAAAAAGAAATCTACAAGTGTATGACCAGCCTAAGAAAACAACTTGAAGAACTTTAGTACTTCTGCTGTGAACTTTAAGAATGCTCCACAGTGCCTGCAGCTACAGAAGTCAGTTAGGCTTATTTGAAAGAGAAACATACTAGGTGTTAAGAAAATGTTAATATTTTTTTAATGTCCATAGCTTGACCACAGGTTCACTTTAAGGCTGCTAGTTGCCTGGTGTGGAACTAGAACTATCTGTGGGAGTCAGAAGATGGCAACTTACATCAGCCATATATAAACAACAATCTGAGAGGTTTACTTCATAAACAAAGTAATGTAATGTTACTTTGCAAACTGTCCTGAAGGGAAGCAAATGTTAAATATGTAATTGTAGTGGGTGAAAATTTTCTGACACGTCTTTCTACTTTACTTTTCTAGACTCTCAGAGCAGCGGGAAAGACCTATATGGTTTTCTTTGTGGTTATAATTTTCCTGGGGTCATTCTACCTGATAAACCTTATCCTGGCTGTAGTAGCCATGGCTTACGCTGAGCAGAATGAAGCCACCATGCAAGAAGCCTTAGAAAAGGAAAAGGAATTTCAGGATATGCTGGAACAGCTGAAGAAACATCAAGAAGAGCAGGGTCGAAGGGTCAGTATCTGGAACAGCTACTAGGTTCCACTGACATAAAGGTGAAGTTTAAGGTTCTGAGTGTTGTTAGCACTTGGTCATGACATCTTGTCCAGTTCTACGCATCTAGTTTTAACTGGACCTACTGTAAATAACTTTTTAATGTTTGATTTACAATACTTTATAAAATAAAAATATATAGCAGATCAATGCACACCGCATACAGGGAATAATTAGGAATGTATTACCTGGGGAACCAGACACCCCAGGTAATCTTTATTAGCAAAGTATTGAAATCATAACTGGAAGCTTCTTGTATACAGCAGAATACTTTACTGTGATGGAGAAATATCAGAACGTGTCTTATCATGGAACAACATTAGGAACATAAACAGGAACTAGATACAAACAAGTGCATATAACCGATACAAACAATACATCCTGTTATTACATTACCACAGAGAATACACATTATAATACTGTAGTGCTACCTGCTGGTATAGACAGGTATAATCTAATATATATATATATATATATATATATATATATATATATATTTCACAGTACATTACATGCTTTTGCTGTTTCCAACAATCCTTTCATAATGGGGACCATTTCCTATGGGCTGCAGGAAATGCAGCACACAAAGTGGTTGATTTATAAAAACTGGAGAGTGCAAAATCTGGTGCAGCTGTGCATGGTAGGCGATCAGCTTCTAATTTCAGCTTGTTCAATTAAACTTTGACAAAAAAAACTGGAAGCTGATTGGTTTCTATCCAGGGCTGCACCAGATTTTGCACTCTCCAGTTTTAGTAAATCAACCTTAGCCCTGGTTCACATTGATGCTACTTTGAAATCGCTGCTACTTCACTTGAAGTAGCGCGATTTCAAAGTAGCAAGGTCAGTGCAATTTCAAGTGCTACTTGATAGACATCTGTGTGGCTTCATGCACAGATGTCTATTGAAATTGCACCTGAAATCGGCAAAAGTAGTGCAGGAACTACTTTTGCAAGTCGGTGCGTTGCTACCAATAGGCTTCTACTTGTCATTCCATTTGATCTCTCAAATCGCATGACAAATCGCTCCACTGTGAACCTAGGCTGAAAGTGTGCCATGGTTTTTGCAATAATTGGAGACCATGGCAAAAGGTGGATGTTATTTGACACACCTTTTTACATACATATACCGTATTTGCTGCATATGCTACGAAGAGACGTGGTAAATTATAAAGTACTTTTATGAGCTGAACAAGATGTTTGCCAAATGCAAAGACACGCAGCATAAGTTGTTGCTGAACAACTTTCCTGTACCAGTTGCTATGACTGCAGGTCTGAACGGGCAGCAGGTATCTATTTTTCATGCTGAGACTGTTTCTGAGGTCTCAATGGGAAAGTTGCATGGGCCCAGGAGGCCAAATACCCCCTTCTGTCAGCCTTATGCTTCCTTGACATCATGCATACCATTATCTATCCTCTTGAGCATATATTATTGATAAAAGAACAGCTGTCTTTATCCAGAGGTACTTAATAAGTGTACACTTCTTCTAACTTAAGGGGTTGTAAAGTCAGAAGGATTTTTATCGTAATGCATTATATGAATTAAGATGAAAAGCCTTCTTTGTGCTGCAGCCCCCCTAATACTTACCAGAGCACCATCTCTGTCCAGCGATGTCCACGAGTGTCTCGGCCTTCTGAGACTCTCCCAGCTGATTGGCTGAGACACAGCAACGGCGCCATTGGCTCTCACTGCTGTCAATCAAACTCAGTCAGCTAATCAGAAGAGAGAGGGGATGGGGCCGGGCCGCAGCTCCGTGTCTGAATGGACACAGGGAGCTTTGTTTCGGTTCGGGGTGCCTCCATAGCAAGCTGCTTGCTGTGGGGGCACTCAACAGGAGGGAGGGGCCACGAGCGCAGAAGAGGAACCCGAGAAGAGGAGGATCTGGGCTGCTCTGTGAAAATCCACTGCACGCAGCATTAACATGTTTCTTATTTGTATTAAAAAAGTCAACAATTTGTATGTTTTATATGCCAGATTCACTAGTAAAGCACTGATGATTCTACTGTATTGTTGCCTGTCCAAGTTAGGTATTAGTGGTATTAGATATTATTATTATTATACAGGATTTATATAGCGCTAACAGTTTGCACAGCGCTTTACAACATGGAGGGCAGACAGTACAGTTACAATACAATTCAATACAGAATGAATCAGAGGGCCCTGCCCTTAGAGCTTACAATCTAGGAGGGAGGGTCAAGCGATACAAAAGGCAATAAGTAGTGAATCACCGGGCTAAAACTGAACCTCCTTAATGGGAACTATAAATGTTTATAAAGTGTGCTGCTGCTTTAAATATATCAACCAAAAATCATAATGGAAAAAACTCAAAATGTTTCCAGCAGTGCTATCACCACCAAAACACTGAAAATACATATACAATAAAGTGCATATATAAAGTGCATTTATATTGAAAATATTCAATGCTATATTTCAAAAACATATAAAGTGCATGTAAAGTGCAAGTGCTCCGTGTTTGAAAACAATAAATCAATAAATCAAATGTCCATATTCGTGATATCTCCAGCCTGGAACTTCCTCCACCAGTGCCACCACGTGAAAAACGTAAACACACTGAGGCTCACCAGAAATAATAAGGCAAACAGCTCATCCAATCTGAAGAACCACCAGAGTCAGCCGCTTCCTCCGTTACCATTATAGACTAATGGCTCATACAGGGAGCAAATATAAAGAAGCCTCTCATAGTGTATTACTTAAAATAATCCAGTTTTATTCAAATAAAAATGTGCTTACATGTAGTCTTTGAAAACAGTCATTGATGCATATTGTGCGGTCTGTTACCAGTCAGTGATTGCCTCACCGTCCACTGTCTCCGCAGCGTCACCTTCGGTACACACTCGCTCTGCCTGGGTCGTCATATGGCCACGCCCCCGACGCATTTCGTCACTTCCGACTTGGTCACAAGAGCCATTTTTTTCAACACACCACAAAGCATAGTATATGTTCTTCAGTGCAGGTGCATTGTAAAAGTGCATTGGAGGTGCATTACTTTGGGTTGCATTAACGCGTAGTATAAAACATGTATTACCACAACACTTAAAGCAGAACTCCAGGATCGGCAAAAAATCCCCCATTAGTACACCACCCCCCCTCAGTTCGAAAAGTGCATTGTGTATTCTGCCAGGGAGGCTCTGTTAGAACAGTGATTACATCATATCCTTGTCTCTCTCTTAACACGATCCTCAAACTACATTTCCCATCATGCATTGCATACTGCAGTAAATGTGGGAGGTACACTAGGCCTGCACGTGTAAATGTGAACAAGCCCACTTCAACATAAATCACACCCCCTCATTCTGCAGCCAGGTCCACTACTCAGTCACACATAACAGGGCAGGATAGGTTACAGCCTTAAAAAATGCAAAGCATGTGTTCTTTCCCCTCCAGACACAACATAATATACACATATTGTCCTTACTTGCTTTATGTAATCATTACTGAATTGTACACACATCCCATAATGATATATTATACACACTGTACTCTGCTATAATTGAGATCTTTCTAACAGCAATCAGTGCTTGTATGGTGTATGAGAACATTCCCAGCCGTACCACAGAAAGAGCCGGGCCATGATGCTTTACATCAGCATGTAGCACAAGTAAATGTCCACGTGAGAAATAAACAAAGGAGTGCAGCGCTAACTTACTAATCAATAACACAATAATGGTGGAACCTCTAATGTATGGAAACCTCAATAGATTTCAATATTACCACAATACCGGTCTCTATGATATGTAACGTCACATATAATACACATCAAACTGAATATAAGACATAAAAATGACTGCAGGGATGGTGGAAACCCCTCCTACAGATATTTGGCAGTGTACGATGTCAGTAAAGCAGTGTACGGTGTCAGTAAAGCAGTGGACGGTGTCCACTACTTATAAGTGCAGCTTATCAGTGTAGCCTCATCAGTGCCCATCAGTGCAGCATATCAGTGCCCATAAGTGCAGTCTTAGTGCCCATTAGAGCAGCCTCATCAGTGCCGCCTCAGTGCAGTTTACCAGTGCCCATTAATGCAGCCTTAGTGCCCATTAGTGCAGCATCATCAGTGCCGCCTCAGTGCAATTTATCAGTGCCCATAAGTGCATTCTCATCTGTGTTCACCAGTGCAGCTTATCAGTGCGGTCTCACCAGTGTCGCTTATCAGTGCGGTCTCAACAGTGTAGTTTATCAGTGCCCATCAGTGCGGCCACACCAGTGCCACTTATCAGTGCCCATCAGTGCAGTCACACCAGTGCCACTTATCAGTGCCCATCAGTGCAGTCACACCAGTGCCACTTATCAGTGCCCATCAGTGCAGTAACACCAGTGCCACTTATCAGTGCCCATCAGTGCAGTCACACCAGTGCCACTTATCAGTGCCCATCATTGCGGTCTCACCAGTGCTGCTTGTCAGTGCCCATCAGATCAGTCACACCAGTGCCCACCAGTTCAGCTTATCAGTGCCCATCAGTGCGGTCTCACCAGTGTCCACCAGTGCAGAATGGGCATCAATGACAGATTAACCACCCCCACCACCCGCCCACCATCTCTCGTCAATGAGATAGTGTAGATCTCGGCTGTGACAGGTATTCCTAGTATGCCTGCTATGTGAAAACACTGCTCGCTGTAACTTCCCTGCTCCCAGACCCGCATTGTGATAGACAGCGCAGAGCGCACTGTTCCAATGCAGGTCTGGGAGGAGCAGGGAAGTTACAGCAAGCGGTGTTTTCACATAGGCCTACCAGGAATACCTGGCATAGCCGAGATCTCCGCTCTCTCATTGATGAGAGATGGTGAGGGTGGTGCTGGCAGGGAGGAGGAAACCACCTCTATGGGCGGCACAGACGGGGCTGTGAAACCCCCTCCGCCCACTACAGCCGAGCAGGCGGAAATCAGAATCCCTGCTTGATTCTAGAGAACTACAAGTGGGCAGTTACAAGACCGCTGGCTGGGGGTACAGGATAAATATCAGCCAGTGGTCTTACAAACAGGAAATCACTGGGTAATAAAGTTTTTTCAGAAAGTTAAGCAGGCTATTGCAGAGGAACTACAGTGCTCAGCAGAAGATGAATGCAATAGTTGGCGAAGGTAGGAGATCAGCAACAAGGACATGGAAAAAAGTTCCACGCTTAGATTTTCGGACGACCGAACATCCATTTTTTGTTGGATGCTAGTCTTGTGTCAAAAGTGAAGCGGTTAATAGCCATACGAAAATTCTCGTATGACCGAATTCAACGTCAGAAGTGATGTAATGTGTTGAATAGCTTTGTATATATTTTTTTGTTTCTGAGCATGCGTAGTCTTGCTCTTACGATTTTTTTCGGACAAAATCCATACTAATTATACAAAAGCCGTACGTTGTGGTCACATCTGACGAAAACTTTATAGTCTGCACATCCAGTTTTTGTTGTTCAAAAAGTCAGAATCGACTGTCAAAATGACCATACTAACGGTAAGAATTTCGGACGATCGGTCGTTGTTTGAAAATTCCTGTACGAATTTCGGTGAATTTTAGGTGTAAATGGACCACACTGTTGACATTTTTCGGTTATTGGCTTTAATGTGCTTATGTCTAGGCAGCCCATTTCCCATTTCTCTTAATGTGTTTTTATTAATATTTCATGCCATGTCTGTAAATTTTTCACCACAGTGCGGTCACTTGTAAATGTTTGACCTGTTCTAGTAAAAGAGGAAAATGAGGCAGGTGAAGTAATTAAAAGTTAAAGCATTTTAACAAGATTTGTTATGTGAAAAAGTAGCTTTGTGGGTGGTCAATGTGTGTTTGTGTCGTAATCTGGCTGTTGATGACTACATTTGAGGTAGACATTATATGGGCAAAATGTTTGAAAGGAAAGCCTCTTTATTTCTAAAACAACCGGTCAAATTTTTACATTCAATTTTTTATCCACAGTAGGAACACAGTAGCTTGGAACTTGTTAAAGTGTATCTAAAACATATTTTTTATAGGTAAAAGTAGGAATGGATTAAAACCCCTCTGAGCTTTTTCTAGCTATAGTTGTCCCTGATGGGGAGATTAATCCTCTCTGTTTGTACTGGTGACCACTATCACCAAGAAAAATGATAGGAAATGAAAAATGCATGCTAATCCTCCAAAAAGAGTTCTGTATGGCAATGGTTCTCAACCCTGTCCTCAAGTACCCCCAACAGGCCATGTTTTGGGAATCTCTCTTAGATAAAATAGCTGTCCAAAATACCAAGCCATTGACTCAGATTTAAAGCACCTGTGCAAGATAAAGGAAAACCTGCAAACATGGCCTGTTGGGGGTACTTGAGGACAGTGTTGAGAACCACTGCTGTATGGAGTCCATATTTTTTCCCCTATGAAGCCTGTTAGCTGTCACTATAGGGAACTATTTTAATTCTGAGATTTATACTGTAGACAGGAAGTGTCAATCCGTATGTGATCTGTAGGCAATATTAAAATAACATATGCAATGATGTACATGGAAGATATCAAAAAATCCTTGTGTTACTATAAGCACTATTAGGTATACAGTTTGCAGCATAGTACAGATCATACAGGGATTCAACAAGTGTGAAAATTACATAGTAGACAATAACCATTGTGAGGTAATCATAAAATAGAATGTGATTATCATAGGCATATCAAGCATGGTCACATTTGTAACAGGAATTATGGGAAAAGGTGGAGGGAGAGAGGGGAAAAAGAAAAAAGGAAAAGAAGGGGAAGAGAAGAAAAGGGGTGAGGCAGAAAAGGAGGAGGGGTAAGAGAAGGAGGGAAATTAGAGGCTCAGGGGAATGATCGCTATGGTAAAGAAGGATGATACTTTAGGAATTAATTGATAGTATTTGTGATATGGGAGCACAGGATCACCATCAGCCACTTGTAAAAGTGATAGTCATTAATGAACTTAAACAGTCCAGAAAACAAAACAGCAAACAAACACAAAATAGTCCATAAATCTGGTACAAATCTGGTTCAAATCGAAAGGGAATGGCTCACCGCCACTATACCAGTCCCACACTGGGGTTTGGGGTTCACTATCACTTCCAGGACAGACACAGGAGGCTTTCATAGTTCACAGGCTTTCAAAAGTATGATTGTATGAGTATGATGAGACCATTCGCACCATGGATACCTCGGGAGGAGCCATGTTGATCATATGAGTATCATCTACATGTGTGTTATTCAATATCTCTGTAATTGCTGGAGGTGCAGAACGTCGAAAAAATCCCACAGGGGACAACTATACTCCCCAACAGCCTTACTAGACCCCACTAGAGATAGGTGGTCACTGGAGAAGGGGTGAGTGCACATCCGTGTGGAGCACATTGAGCACGGTTGAAGCAGTTATGTTCATCTAAGCACAAGCACTTTTTTTCACCATAAGTGGGGATAGTTTCTATCTGCCTAATTTTCTGAAAAAAGAACAGCTGTTTACCAAGGACTATTTAAATAATACTTTATTCATTTATTCTACCTCTAAACTAAGCGCGGTTTCATTATTACTTTCAATACGGCTATTAGCCATTGTATTTGCCGCAGCTGGTTTTATTCTTAGAGGGGCACCCCAAAGTTTAAACACATAGTACTGATCACTCACTGTGTTCATTCAGAAAAGTAAGGGGACGGTAAATTCCATATTTACAGGCCCCTTACCCCTCTCATTCAAAAAAAAAACCCTTGTGTGTGCTCACAGTAGCAGCCAGTGGGAGAGAAGGGGAAGGGATCTGGCAGCACTGCAGGGGGAGCCAGGGCAGTAGGGGGAATCTGCTCTGCTTGGGGTGATTAGGGTATGCCCTGGCACACCCTGTGCACACACCTATGATGGCAGGTTGATACTTCTTCAAATGACAATAGTTTAGGACTTGACATGCAGGTTTGCCAGAATGTCCAGTCGGTATAAGCTGTCAGTGTATGCAGCGTTTTGCTCGGCAGCTGTACTAGAAACTGGAGTGTTTTATCAGTCTAATGTTCTGTAGTGACAGCACCATTGGTGGTACACAAAGTGTTAGTCCTGCTAGCAGTAGTAATGTACAGTGCTCCTGTGACCTTTCATATAACTGTAATTTGATGAGCCGATCCTTCTCGTATTTACGCTTGCACAACTTAGTAAAAGAGCCAACACAGCACAGAACAAGAATCATCAGAAGTATGATACTGAGCCATGAGGAGACTTCAAGGCACATTTATGACGTCTAATCTTTGTGATTGTCAGCTTTTCAGGCAGGAATCCTAACCAAGCATTAAATGCATGTTTACTAACTTTGGAGTCTATTGCATCTTTAGCAGTTTTTCCACTTAAATCCTCTTACCTGTGTTTTCCAAGTATCACAGTTCTACACTTAATCCACCAGTGTTCTAAATATAGAGCTGAGACCTCAAAAATATTTTGCACAGGCTGTGAGTAACTGGCCTGTGCGGGAATGGCATGATACCACAATTCTGCCATTACCTACCATTGTCCTGTGGATGGTAGTCTAGTACCATAGCAAAGTGCATCATTTCTAGTTATAAGTTAGTGAGGGATTAAGATTTCTTAACCTGGTTCCTGGCTGCTACTATTGTTGGTGGCCTCACCACATTATTAATATTATTATTATACACGACTTATATAGCGCCAACAGTTTACGCAGCGCTTTACAATGTAGAGGGGGGACAGTACAATTACAATACAGTTCAATACAGAAGCGACAAGAGGGCATTGACTGATATTCTGTTGAAGGAAAGAATGTCATGGGAGAAATATGAAGTTAATGACGTTAACCTCCCTCCTGAAAATGCCTGGTAGTCATTCTGATCCTTTGGCTTTCTTAGTCACCAAACTGGGTCATGAGCTCTAATTTCACTTTGACTTCACACACTGCATACTTTTTTAGTCAGTCACACAAAAAGAATGCATGTGGTATGTTGGTTATGCAGTCTCACCAGTGCGCTTTTCCATCTTTTTTTACTGACTTGCACAAGTTCCTCATGCTGTTTTAAAATAGTGGTCCCAACATTCTCATCTGCTGATTTTACACATAGATGTCTCTGCGTCATCCTGCTTTGTCTATGGCTGCTGTTTTGCCATGAAACTGATGAATATACTTAAAGCCTGTTAGATTATTAATTTTTATGGTATTCTGTTTCAACATTTTTTTTGACATATTTTCACAAAAGAGAATACAAAAGTTACGACAAGAATGCAGATCTTCCACAATGTAAAATACTTACAGAATGGGTAATAGTCCAAACATTTTTTAACATAAAAGAGCATAGAAAAAGGCGTTCTTCCAAAATGAGAAACTTGATATTCGGTATAGAATGTACTGTCAGTGTGGGTTAACCCCAAGTCTTGTTGAAGAATCTAAAACCTCGCACACACGTGCCGATTGTCGTATGACCATGCATCCAACTTTTGTCCAAATTGGCTGTGCGTACAGACGGTAGTCAAATAATCCTCCGACAAAGCCGAACGTAGTGACGTGCTACAAGCGTATAAAGAGGAAGTTCAGGTGAATGTGAATTATGGATGCGGGTTTACACAACCGAACACTTCCTGGATTCCGAGCATGCGTGTTTGCACTTCCAACTTTTTTTGGGCCAACTTCTGTACACATGAGCTGAAACTTGGCCAACGCTTTGTTGGCCGACAAAAGTTTTCTAGTCTTCTCAGACAACTTCTGCTGGACGATAATTTGAAATTGGCTGTTGAATTGTGCGTACTAATGGTTGGATTATTGGACAACAGGCTGTTGTACGAGCTTTGTTAGCTGATAATCGTACCATGTGTATGGGGCATAAGTGATGCATTAACATGGCACATCTCATGCCTATTTTGTACTAGAGGACAGAGCAACTACATATTGCGCTTCCAAATTTAAGGTCAGCTCATTGAACATAATGGCTTGGATATACACCTGGTATAAATTGTTATACACTCATATAAGGGGATATATACCACCAGGGAAAGGAAGCCGCATCCCTCATCACACAGAAACAGGTCTTCACCCTGAGGTAGCAATAGGCGAGGATATCTAAGAGATCTATTAACAAAGACTGACAAGAAAAAAGAGAGAGGAAAAAAAAGGGGGGGGGGGATGTTGAGAGGAAAAATAGGGTATGACCTTGCACTCCGAATCCCACCATCCTGAAACTACCTTAATTGGGTATAGATCTTGGATCTCCAGTCAGGTACTTGACCCATGGGTCCCACACTTTCTCAAACATCCGATCCAGGAAAGTTTGAGCTTGAGCTGTTCGAATGGCAAAATAGTCGATCGCCAAGATTTTGCAATAATATTTTTTCCTGATATGAATATAAAGGCCATGAGACGTCTCTGGGGTCTTGAAGCTGACTCCACCTTGCAGCCCAGCAATTTTTTTTTTCCCTCGTTCAAATATTTTATTGAACATTATCAGAGAACAACAAATGTAATAAACAAAACAATTTTTTATTATCTTATTAAGATATGCATATAACAGGATAGTATATTACTAGTCAAATATGACATTTTCATTAAATAATAACTATTTGACTAAAAAATTTAATCAAAATAGAACACTGCAGCAAGTAACTAAATTTCAATCTAAACAAGAGTCTCATATATAAACAGGAATATTTTTAGTCCATCGTACAACTGATGCTTTTCCAATAATATAACTTTATATTTTATCCACTGCAGATTATGATTCTAGTTACGCAGTCCAGCAATCTTATGGTATTTCGTACGCTAACTCACAAAGATGTATGCAGAAATAGAGTCCATGAGCGGTATAGAGCACTGGCATCTGTGTTTATCAATTCACAAAGACTATCACATTTTTTGGCTCCTAAAAATATCTCTAGCTTCTGCCTAAAGTTCTTTTAGGAGGTGGCTTTTGGGGAGAGCAGAAAAAGTAGCGGTTTGTGGTGGTGGCAAAATAAGAAAATACAGGCGGTCCCCTAGCTACAAGACATGATTCCTACTTACAAACAGAGGGAGACAACAGGAAGTGAGAGGAAATCTCCCCCTAGGAAGAGAAATTCACTCCTTTAAGAGCTACCATGGGAAAAAGGGGTCTCCACTGAAGTTTTATCACCAATCCTCGTTTCCCCAACAAACCAAAATGTTCAAAATTCAGTTTTCATAGGGACAGAAAGTGAGGTAAAATCTTCTAAACAGGGGCTCAGACAGCAAAACAAACCTTACAGCGGTGTTACCCCTTCCCTATGCTATCCAAAAAAGGTAAAAATATTTTTTTTGACTGGAGCTACACTTATAAAATGTACCTGTTCCAACTTACAAACGAATTCAACTTAAGAACAAACCTAGAGACCCTATCTTGTTTGTAACCTGGGGACTGCCTGTACTAAATCATGGGCAACAGAGCATTTCAGTTGTCAATTGTCCCTTTTATACAGAATAAAAAAGGATTCCACAATAACGCAATATTTATTTTTACAAACTGAACAAATGCTGCCATGAGATTTAAAAAAAAATGAATATAAAATAACTGATGCGGCTTTGTGAACTGACCCTATTGATTGATCACTGGAAATGATGCTTGGATCACTTTACTTGTTATTATCGGGCAAGCTGATTTGAACATATGATCCTCATAGGTACTGTATTATTGTATTGTCTGAGGCTAAACAGAAGATAGATTAAAGAATTTGAGATTCCTGAAAATAGTTTGCCTTTCAAGCTGTGGTTTATCAAGACAAAGCTTTGTGTTGGAGCATATGGCGGGTTTGATCCATTGATGTGCTGCTGACGTGGATTTATTCAGGGAAAGTACTTTGGACTTATAGACAGGCATTGCTTACAGAGTGATTTATGAAAGTGCCTGAGTTATTTATGTCAAGGCTCTAAGCATCTAATTTATAGCTGTGCAGGGTGAGTATCTTTATTTCATTGAAGTTAAGAATCTATCATTTTCTGATTTATAGATGATTGTGCTTCTAATGAAATAATGCAGAAGCTCAGAACCTCTGATTTATTGACACGATATTTGATTTATGGAGATGCAGTACTTCAGTTTCATTGATGCTCAGTGCCTTTGATCTAGGTATAAACACCGTTATTTAAAGACCGTTTACTATACCTTTCAGCCAATTGTTTGCATTCATTTTACAGCCTGCAGTAAAAAAAAAAATGAACCTGGATGAATACCATAGGCAATATATTTTCTAGGTTTTATACATAACCCTATGATAGCAGATTGAACCTTTGGTTTGACATAATAAGCCTGATTTATAAAAACAAAGAAGTGTTAAAGGGGAAACGTAATTCTTTTCCTTTATTATCATTAGGTATACATGTAAATGTTCCGCCTAATGTTGGCAATCTTATTGGTGTGTGTTAATGAACCTGTACATACTTTTTAAATTTGTTCTGAACAAGTGGTCGGCCTTATTTGCTCATTTCATATGCAAGCCATTCCTACTGTTATAGTAGGAGGTGGTTTTGCCTTCATTTTACAATTTAGGGTTGTCACTGATACAGGAACAGAGAAAAGAAATCTTCCAATGGGGGCACTTGTTGCAATGACAACAGCCAACTTTGGAGAGATTTCTGCTCATTTCCTGATATGTCTGTGAGACAGGAATCTCTATAATGTGACAAAGAACACAGGAAGACATAGGCTTTAAAACAGAAGCATGGTGAAAGTTTTTTGGCCGTACTTCTCTTGTGGGTCTTACAAATACACTTGTGCTCTTCTGTGACCCAGAATCATCTGACAGCCAAAACCAGCTGCCCATGCGCCCTTCCAAGCCCAGCTCTCCATTAAGGACTGGAGGAGTGATCAGCAGTCATGTGATCGCTTAGTTTTCAGCAGGCCCGGACTGGGACAAAAAAAGGCCCGAGGACTTTAGACTCGGCAGGCCATTTTTTTAAAAAACCAAATTACAGGTAATGACAACTACCGTTTTCTTGATGTCCTTTACTTATATTTAGCCTGCTTCAGTCACTGTGAGCAGGGAATATGATTACCACACACTTACTGTTAGAGGAGGACCAATACCCCAGCAGGCTTATTGGAGGGCAGCAGACCAGCACAGCACCAGAGAAGAATAATAAAGACAGTATCTGGCTATGCCCATATGTATCCTTGGCACATTGCGTACCCTGATACATCTTTATTCCTCCTCTGACGGGTTGCCTAGGCTACTAGCCTACTGTCCCTCCCTGAACGTTGGCATCCTCTACTAAGCGCCAGCATCTCTATGAGCACCGTGAGAGGTGACACATTGCAGCAGGAGGATTACTCTAGCAGAGTAAGTTCCTGCCCGTGTCACAGTCCCTCCTTGGCGGCCCCTACCAGACCGATACGGTAGCAGAAAACAGTCTGGCTACACACATCATGAAATAGATTCTGTTTTCTGTCTTCCTCCGCTGGGTTTTTACAGGCAGCTACCACTGAGTGCGAGCATCATATTCCATGGTGAGGCCAAAGGGAGGACCAGTCCGGGGGACTCAGAGAGTCCTACTCGGTCAGTGTCACTCCCTAGAGGCCCACATTACTTGCAGAAGACAGATACAAAAAATAGCAGCTAGATTGAAAACCAGTTAACTGCAGCAGATGAGGCAGCGATTGGTTGCAAGAGGTTACAGCATATAATTACCACTCATTGATTAGTTGCTAGAGGTTACAGCACATACTTTCTGCTTACTGATTGATTGCTTGAGGTGACTGCACATCATTATTGCTCACCCATTGGTGACTGGGGGGGGCATCAGTGGCAGTGCTGCGGGGATGGGTGGCAGTGCTGGGGGGGAAGGTGTGATCAGTGGCAGTGCTGGGGTGTTGATGGGCTCAAGAGGGGGAGTGAGAGAGAGAGGGGAGTGAGGGGGTAGAGGGAGAGGAGGTGAGAGAGAGAGGAGTGAGAGTGAGAAAGGGGGGTGAGAGAGAAATGGGATGAAAGAGAGGGGGATATGAGAAAGAGACCCCTAGCCCTGCCCTGTTTGCAGTCCCTCCTGTGCCTCCCTGTCCCAGTCCCTGTCTGCTGGTAGGTGTGTGTGATGCCCCGTACCTTCCATGCCAGCAATAGGACGTTCAAGGCTCTGGGAGGAGCCGGGCATGCGCCAGGCATGCTGCGTCTGCTGCTTTTTGCCTCGTCAGGGGCCAGGGAGGCAGTGGAGGTCTTCTCCCTCCCAGGCTCTCGATTCTAACCGCCCTCTCTGCTTGCCTTCCCTGCGACCTCTATCTCTGGGGCTCCCCACTAGTAAAAAGACTTGATTTAAATCATAATTTTTAAAGAGCAACTGTCATCTCTGTCCTGCAGTGGCTGCCCTCTGACTCGCTGTTGACTCACCAACAATCCCATTCACTTTAATGGGACAGCTGGTGATGCGGCAGTGATACAACAAGGTGAGTAACGTGGAGGCAGCAGGTGAGTGGATGCCCACTAGCAGGCGCTGCCATGATGGATATGAAATATCAGGTGCTCTTTAAATGTAAAGACTTATTTTTGCTGGTAGTTATAATCTTTAATATTTGCAAACAAAATTAAGGTTTCCTATTTAGAATAATACGCTGTTAGGTTAGTAAAACAGCGATATCAGAACCGATTCAATCATACAGTTTGTAGTGTACATAGATTTGCAAAATAATGGGATAAAGGAATATTCCTGAACTTTGTTTTATCTCATTGTTACTGTGAAATTGTGTGAATGTATCAATGCAGTGGAATAATTGAATGAGTTTACCAAAAATGTAAATATTGCAAAATATACAGCCTCATGCTACATAACTAAGCTCCATTTCATGCTGAATAAACGAAATTATTAATGTATCTTAAATAGAAAACTATCTTTAGATTGATTTTTACTCCAAAAGCATTTTATTAAATGAAACTTGATAAAAATAAAAAAAATCTGATTTCAATAAACAAAATTTTTTTTTGTTTTTTTTAAATCATTGATTTTTATCCACCCAGGTTTATACAATATGGAACAATCTTTGCTAATGTGATTGAATTCAAACAGAGGAGTCCTGAGTGTTCTTTCCAAACATCATATTTGATTGAAAGATCATTTGAAACAAAGTCTATACGGTTATGTGTATGGCCAGCATTACTTCTAGGTTAAAGCAGGCTATACAGATTGCATTGCAGCACTGCATTTGGTTAACAACCAATTCATTTAGATCCCATTCAAACCAGTTTCTGGTTTTTATTTTATTCAAATCAATTTGACAAAAATCAGATTTACATAAATAAATAAAAATCTGATTTAATTTTAAAAAATCTGATGTTATACTGGATTCTCTAAATATTTGTTTATTCTACATTATTGGAAATCCATCAGAGGAGAGTCTGGTCCTGTCAACAGGCCGATTAGTAGTAGCTCGGTAGAACTAAAGATTCTGGTGGGGCCATCTCATTTGGAATACCTAAGAAATTTATGAAGTCAGTGTGCGATTTAGCTGGGTGGCAGCCTGAAATATTAGTTTTGGAGTAATTTACCTTTATTGAGGTTAAATTATACTGATCTACAGCAGTGGGCTGGAACTTTTACAGTACTCGTGATTTGCTGATAATTAGTGTACTTTTCTTTTACAGAAATCCAGTGTAGCATCTGTAGGACTGCTCAATGGAGAAAAGAAGAAGCCTCCCTCTAACTCAGACCTCACAGAAGATGGCACAGAAAATCTGGACTGCAATGGAAGAGTTATACCCCGAGTGGTAATAGAAAGAGTGGCTTCTCTGGATGAAGATGTGAGTGCTTTGACTGTCCTAATGCCTGACCCTACCACAATACCCTTCTACACGCTTAAAGGCAAAGACAATTCCTAACTCTGCCAGTGCTTATTAGAAAGCCAGCGAATTCCAGTCATATTTAACAAATCAATGTTATTTTAGGATGATGGTATGCTATATTAGATTTTGTAACTAGAATGTCTAGCATTCATTGGATTTTTCAGACTATTCTAGTTTTCGCGACCCTGTACCCCATTCTGTTTGACTCGCTTGGCTATGAATGTGCTAGACCAGTGGTTCTCAACTCCGGTCCTCGGGACCCACTAACAGGCCAGGTTTTCAGGATAACTGAAATGCATCACAGGTGATATCATTTGCTGCTCAGTGATTGCAGTATTCTAGTCTGCATCTCTCCAAGGTAATACTGAAAATCTGGCCTGTTGGTGGGTCCCGAGGACAGGAGTTGAAAACCACTGTGCTAGACAATAAAAGCACCTTATAGGCATCCCTGTATAAACATAATGGCTTAAGCAATAGGGTTAGTCTTTTCACCTTAGGTGGTGTCTCAAGGTTGTCTCCCAGTAGACAGCCCTGTAAGCTGATCCTAATAAAAGTTCAAGGATAAGATAAGGATTTTCCATGGACAGATTGAAGCAAACCTTTACTTTGCCCATTCAGGGCAAAGCAACAGGTTTTCCATAGTGCTGACTTCTGCAGTAGCTTATAGCCCTACTCCCTTGACCACGCCCAACCATCTTCCCCAGTCCACTCCTTTTTGTCTCTCAAGGTTCTTCTGGGTATAGGGGATCATGTGGCTAAATCCACTTCCTCCCATGTGATAGCAGTGGTGTTTGGCAATTGGACACTCACACCCCCCAGCACTGTCACGTGGGTGAGGAGAGGGTCCTCAGCCCTATTGAAGTTCTGACCAGGATCAGCTTTAAGCTTACAAGGGCTACTTTTCTTTGATCTACATGGCAACTGGAGCTACAGGAGAATGAAGAGAAGACAGGTATTCTGCCATGGGCTGGCTTTAAAATGAGCCAGTTGTTTTGCTCTTCATTTTCTTTGTGCTTCATATTTTTCTTTTTATTGATGCTTAATTAGATATACACCCCCATTTTCATGCACATCTACAAATGTCTGGAAGTTATTGACTGTCAGTAGAACCATGAATCTTCACTTGCTGATCCTTGAGCATCATCATATACCTGTGTTTGCTTCGTTTGCAGGCAAGCTCAGTGAAGACGGATCTTGAGAAGAACTCTAAAATGTATTTGGAAGAACCGACTTTAAAGAAGAAAGCAGGGAGCTCAGTCAGTGTTATTTCTGAAGCCATGATAGAAGGTCTGTGCAATGGGAAGGTATTTAATGTACCAAAACATGGAACATGAACTGCTTATATTATACATCTTTAACCACTTGCTTACTGGGCACTTAAACCCCCCTCCTGCCCAGACCAATTTTCAGTTTTCAGCGCTGTCACTATTTGAATGACAATTGCTTATTCATTCAGTTTAGGCCGATATATATTCTTCGACATATTTTTGTTAAAAAAAAATCGCAATCAACGTATATTGATTGGGTTGTGCAAAAGTTATAGCGTCTACAAACTATGGACATTGGTTTATGGCGTTTTTATAATTTTTTTTTTTTTTACTGGTAATGGCGACAATCTGCCATTTTTATCGGGACTGCGATATTGCGGCAGATTTGTCTGACGTTTTTGACACTTTTTTGGGACCAATGACATTTATACAGCAATCAGATCTAAAAATAGACACTGATTACTGTATAAATGTCATTGGCAGTGAAGGGGTTAACACTAAGGGGGCAGTGAAGGGGTTAACTGTGTTCCCTGTATGTGTTCTAACTGTGGGGGGGGCGGGGCTAACAGGGACATAACAGATCTAACTGATGCCGATCACAGGGATCAGTAGATCTGTCATGCCCCCCCTCACAGAATGGGGGGGTTCCCCGTTCTGGCTCTCTGTGACCAGATCGCGGATCTCCGGCGGACATCGAGTCCGCCTGACCCACGATGAGAGCGCGCCTGGCACGAGCCAAAGGGAAGGACATCTATTGACGGCCTCCCGGCAATTTAGATCCGCGCTCTAGCCATCAATCGGCTATGGCGCAGATACGAAGAGGTTGAAGTACAACTAAAGGCAAGACCTTTTTTTTTTTAGTTTAGGATAGGAAGATGGATTAGAACACCTGTCAGTTTTTATTGCTGTCTGTGCCCCCGTTAGGAAGAGTCACCCTCTCTATCTGTCTGGTTTATAATTATCATTGAAAGTGAAAGTACACGAAAATTCAAAATTTTGGCTTGTCCCCAGAAAAGTAATAGAAGGGAAATCGTCCAATGAGGAGTTTTGGTGACCTGGGGGTCCCCAAGGGATTCCCTTAATTTGCAGGGATTTCCTCTCATTTCCTGTTTTGACTATGGGACAGGAAGTGAAGGAAAATCTCTGCAATGGGACAAAGACAGCAAATATAAACATTACAGGGGTTATAACCCTCCCTTACTATATTCAATATGTAAAAAAAAGCTTTTGCTTATAGTTCTACGTTAAAGCGTTTGATACCCCAAAACGTCATATGTGCCTACTGTACCATGTACTTGTATGAGAAACTATCCTTTTCTCTTTGTATTGCTTCCTTTGTGTGAAATCCCTGGTGTTCCTGCCAGTCCCTCTGCTTTCCTATTAAAAACTGACCACACTAAACAGGAGAACACACTGTGGTCAGTTATTTAGGTATACTAGGAACTCAGTGTGCTCTCCTCCAATGATCAGACTTGTCCTGAGATTCCCCCCCCCCGCCCCACAGCCATTCACTGGGAAGCACAGTGTGCTGCTGCTTCTCCTCCCCCCAGCTCTTATTCGGCTGAGAACAGAGGGGATGTGATCACTTTATAAAAAAGGTATTTATAATGTATTTTTATATCTGTAAACAAATGTGTGCCTTTCATTTCTATTTTAAACTGGATGGGTTGTTTAACAAGGAGATCATTTACAATCACTTTAAGTTATTGTATACGATATAATCAGTGGTAAAAATCAATTATGATATTTTTACTTTCTCTTAGCAGTATACAGGAACTGATTGTAAAGACAAGTTTGCTTGCTAGGGCTTAACCCATAATTTGATATTCATTTAGTATGATTAGTAACTTTATAGAAAATGATATTTCAGTTCATCGAAGGCCAAAACTTACAGTAGGTTTAGCTTTGGATAGACTGTAGGAGTGAAAACTCCTGTTTTTATTTCTGTGTCCTCCTAGGAAGATTCATCTGGCCTGTTTGTTCTGGCAGCCAGTGCCACTGAGACAAAAGTGATGAGGAATCAAACATTTACAGTATTCACCAGAATAAATAGAGGAGAAGCAGTCCTGTGGTCTATATGGGCAACAGTCTAAAAATGGTTTTCCCCTCACAGCACTTTTAAATTTTCCTTAATATAAAAAAAAATCCATGAAAGATGGGTGGGACATAGAAGGTATGCAGACCCAGGAACCCAGCACAAAGATCTTACCAGCGGAGTGCCTGAGATCTACCAACTCTGAACCATTTGGGTGTACAGACCCTGTCAATAGCCTGCCTTGCTCGCTTTTCACTGATAACACACATGCCTTAATTGAACAATCCTTTGTATCTGGTGTCTGTGGGTCCCTTACACATATATCCTTTATAAGTACAATCTCATGTAAGCTGGCCAGTTATTTATACTGTGCGAAGTTATTTCTGTTAATGTGGAGCAATGTTCCTCTCATTGCAGAACTAGAAGAAGCCCAGCAGACCTGTCCCCCATGGTGGTACAAGTTTGCCCATACATTCTTAATTTGGGACTGCTGCAAGCCATGGGTGACATTTAAGGAGTTTGTGAAGTTTGTGGTCATGGATCCCTTTGTAGACCTTGGCATCACCATATGCATTGTACTCAATACCCTCTTCATGGCTATGGAGCACTATCCAATGACTGAGCAATTCGAGGAGGTGCTGAATGTAGGCAATCTGGTAAGTACATATCTACTTCATGATTTATATGTGCTTAAAGAAAACTAGTTATGGTTAAAATATAAAAAGGGAACTAGTCCCAACATTTGGCAAATCCGTCCATTCAGCATTGAAGATTTTACCGTATTTGTCAGTCTGATGTTTGTTAAAAAAAGAACAAACATTAAATAAACTCATTGCTTCCCAAAGTTTCCCATAGTCGAGTACGGCAATGATTTGACATGACTTGAGACTAAAGCTGGATACTCACTATAAAATTTTCTGTACATTTGTTTCCTTTAGATTTGCCAAAACCATATAATATGAGGTCAAACCTTAAGAGTTTCAATTTGTAAGCAATCAGGCAGGCCCTTACACTACATGGCTTTGGTAAATCTAAAGGAAATCAGACAAAAGTATAGTGTGGATGGGGTCTTAGAATGTATGTGCTTGCCCTCTTTGTAGGGAGCATGCCTGCTAGGTGTCAGCAATATTCAGAGCATGCATAACCCATGATCTGGAAAACTGTGCTTGCTTTTCATTTGAGATTAAATAAAATATAAAATTAAGAGGTTTATTACAAGCAAGATCGTTGGGTACTTTCAGCAGTTAGCTCTTTTTTTCTATGAACAGTAGGCCCATCGCTGAATTAACAGCATTTCTCGGTTATACACAAGAGACCTCTAGTGGCCAAATAATATATGGCAGATCTGTTTAAAAACATGATGGTTATAGTCTTGTGGACACACTTGATTAGAAATGTGTTGGTCTAACAGATAAGATAATGGGTTGGCTTGTTTGTGCATGTATATAACGTTGTATCAAGCATGTTTTTCTTATTTTATGTTTCATTTTGTACCATTGTATATTTATCTGTAAATGGTACTATAGTGTGCATCCTTGGTGTTATAGTGGAGAGAAGTATAGGATTCTGTATTAACACTAGACATTACTACTAATAATAATACTAATATAAATATAACTGTATTCATTGTCCTTTTTTTCTTGTTTTACAACAGGTTTTCACTGGAATATTTGCAGCTGAAATGTTTTTTAAGATCATTGCTCTGGATCCATATTACTACTTTCAGGTGGGATGGAATATATTTGACAGCATTATAGTCACACTGAGTCTGGTGGAGCTGGGTCTGGCCAATGTTGAAGGTCTTTCAGTCCTGCGGTCCTTTCGTCTGGTAGGTGTTGGGCTACAATTATATACATTACTGGGGATACACAACCCTGTTCTGTCTAATCTGTTAGAATCAATTAATCAACAAGGAATATATACATACGCACACCATCCTTAAACCAGAATAACAATGAGAACAATGTTTTTCTAATGTTTATTCTGGCTTGGGTGTGCTTATGTGTTGTCAGGGTATTCCTATACTTGATGAATGTTCATGATAATAAATATTTTTGATATTATACTACAACAAAGTGTCCGAACCCACGATTCTTTCCCTTGTTGATTAGTATATGTAGTGGGGACATCCACCCTGATTTATTGGGGATGATCATAGCTGTTAGTCCCATATATATATATATATATATATATATATATATATATATATATATATATAATGTGTGTATATATATATATATATATATATAGATAGATAGATAGATAGATAGATAGATAGATAGATAGATAGATAGATAGATAGATATATTATCTTTGTTATATTTAGTATCAAGTACAAATGGGTCTATTTTGGGTGAGACGTTATCTAACAAAATGCTGCATGAACACACATATTTTCAAATACAAAGGTATCGGATGAATGCAGTTTTGATGTTATTGATTTGGCAGTACTGCAGCAATTCACAGTCAGTATGCAAGGCAATATTAAGAACTCATGCAGCCCTAGATCAGTGTTTCTCAAACTTCTTTCAGTCAAGGCACCCTTTAAAATTATGGACAATCTCGAGGCACCCTCCAAAATTAGGGACAGTCTTGGTGCCCCGTTCTAAAATGTAAAAACAATTCTAATAGTTTTACATAATGCAGCAACATCAATACACGTAAGACACCCAACGTTGATGATGATTTATTCTTCCAAAGCAAATACACTTTTGCACACTGGTACTGACTAGTATTCCAATGTTTCTCTTCTCCCTATTTTTTCTCCATCACTCAGCTAATGAGACCCCAAAGCTGATGGAGAGAGGTAAGGGAGGGTCAAACAAGGGTGATATGCAGGCAACTGACATCCTCCTTATCAACTGATGATGTAATTGGTTGTTAGGAGGTTGGCAACTAGAAGGTTGTAATGGTGTACAATGAAAACCTGTGGCTCTGTGTAATTAAAAGGCAGATTTCATCCACCCACTGGCTTGTATACAATTTTGGGGCAATTTTTAGGCATTTTGCCAAGGCACACCTGAAGAAACCTCAAGGCACCCCAGTTGAAAAAGGTTGTCCTAGGTAAATGGGAATGGTTGTACTATTACCTAAAGTCTTAATTATTTCATCAGGCTATATTACCTGACATGTTTTGTAAATATTTAATCAAACGTTGCTGTTGGAGACAAAATATGGTCTGACTGGAGTACAGAACGAGGAAATAACACTGTATAATATGCTACAGAGAGCCTCAAGAATCTTCTTAGCAGCCCCAAACATCCCCTTTAGCGTCCTAAGTTTAGTTTACTCACAAATATGCACATGGGTCAGGAATGGCTTACAGAATTGCAAAATGAGAACAGGATTGGTAAATAAGGAGGTAAGGTGCGACCTTCTGTTAGCAGGCTACCCAAATTACAGGCACACAAGTAACAACCTTATCTGTTTCATTAATGCATTGTACTTAAATAATGGGAACCAGCATTAAATGACATGTAGAGGAGTATTTATTTACAGAAAATGATTATGCAAAAAATGTGTTAGACATTACGTGTAAGCATTTGCTGAAACAAGGGAATAGTTACTCAAGAAGATCAGAGTTATTGTACCTAAAATAGAACGGATGGAGTTAATAAGGGAAAGTTATAACTCTTCAAGTTTTTTTTGTTTAATGAAATCTGTGTCCTGTGAAGGAGATTTCCCTTCACTTCCTGTCTCATAGCCTAAACTCCTCCAAAGTAAGGGAATCTCTGGTTGTCACCGGAACTATAATCCCCATTGGAAGATTTCCCCTCCATTACTGTTCTGGGGACAACCCAAAATTTGTCTCTTCTTCCACTTTTAGTAATAAGGATAAACATGACAACAATGCAGACCTGATAGATGTTCTAATCCCTCTACTGTTAAAAAAAAAAGTTTTTCTTTTAGTCATACTTTAAATCGCTCTGTGTAATTCTAAAGAAGTTCTACTTGAAGCAATTTCTGGCCTCCAACATTTTTTTTAAATATCTTTATATTAAAGTGATCATCTTGGTATAATTCTATAGTCCACTTATTCTGCAATCTCAGCAGTCAGCCAGCAATAATGCTGATTATACAGACATAAATAAAGAAAGAGAATCCACAACTGTTTTATGAAATAACCTTAAGCAAATATCGGAGCTTTTAAAATTATAACGTTAGAGCAATAGCTCAAACTCTGTATGCACTGCAAATAAACAATGCTTCCTCCTTCTAGCATATATCACCATTATGTAGAATCATGGGATTTTTTTTTTTTTTGTTTTAAAATGCGTTAGTAAATAATACATTTTTATTACAATCATATATAGGGCCGTCATTGCCGAATTCATAGACAGGGCTGGAAAATTCTATTCTGACATTGCTGCAATATGTCCATAGCAAAGGATTAAATGGCATATATGTGCTATCTTGTGACAGATCTGTTAGCCATGTGTTTACAGTTTAGTTAATAACAGATCTGTCACAAGATAGCACATATATATTCTTCGTGTCATCCTCGTGGAGCAAGGTTCCATTAAAAAATAATCCCATCCTGTCAAAGAATCCTTTTCTTCTGTGCTAGAAAGGTATGGTTCCTTTTAATGTGTGGTATAGAACTTTACCCCTAAATGACCAATAACATTTGGAAGCAGTGTGTTTGGGACAGGCTGTGTGCAAAACCAAATTTGCATTGTTGTAACGTTAGTAATGTTACTGGCTATGCAGGACTTCTTTTCACCCACAAGGTGGCAGCAGCAGGTTCGCTTTTGTTGACATTGACTTTAGACTGCAGCACTCTGGGAGATGTAGTCTGTATGGAGATCAGAATCATTGCCAATACTGGGTAATCAACTACTGTACCCAGGGATAACTGAGAGCAGGAGGGACCATATAACTGGAAAGGCCCGGGAAGGGGCAGGGCAGTTGGGGAGAGCATCATCTGGAGAGCTGCTGCGGAGGAAGAGGTGTTGTCAGTGGTGTATTTAGGTTTTGTGCTGCCCTAGGCCTGACTAAACTCATGCACCCCCCTAATTTAAATATGAGCCACCCCTTCCTCTTTAAGACCTGCCCTGAAATTTTCCAATGGCGACACTAGTTCTGAGGTCCTTTGGGGGGCAATATGGATTCCCTTAAGAAATTTCCTCACACTTCCCGTTTGGCTATGGGGCAGCACAACAACTCATTGATTGGTGCCCACCGCCTGGACCCCTCGGAATGCCTGAGTCCCCTACATATGTATGGGCTGTTGCCCCCCCCCACCCCCATTATCATACCGGCAGAAAGTGCAGCCACTTTATGGGGGTGCCAGACCGGTTTGTCTCCCGGCCCAATCTGCCCCATAAGACTGGCGCTACACAAAGTGTAGTGTGAGCCAACGGGGACTCTTTTTGTGCTGCCCCCCTGCAAATTGCCACCCTAGGCCTGGGCCTTGTTGGCCTAGGCCAAGATACAGCATTGGGTGTTGTGCTGTGTCTTGCTGGGAAGAAAAGGAGCCAGCAAGTTGCTTATATGCTGAACGCTGTTGTACCCTGACCCAGGTGGCTGTAGTAAGCTAGGCTTTGCTGCACTATTGGCTGCTCGGCTAAATATTCTGGAATGCCAGTCTGTGACCCAGGCTGCTGCCAAAGTACTTGTAATTTTTCCCACCACAGCCAACAGTCAACAAACAAAGGGCGGCCCCTCCAACACTTCAGCCAATAACTACAGGTGAACTCCATGGAGAGAGCATGGTGAGCAGTTAAGCTGGACCCTTCACATTGTTGTTAGTCTCCACTTGCAAGAAGCACGTTCCCCTCACACCATTGTTCTCTAATTGCTGATGTTGCTGAACCCAGATCCAATTTACCTGCTCCTTTCATCCCACTGCAAAACTGTGCACTTTCCATCTAATTGCTGCAACAGCGTCTACCCTTCATCTAATTATCCATTTGCACCCAAAATATCCCTCCCTGTTACTAAATCCAACTTATGAGGTGCAGTTCTGTAACTACTCAAATCATAGACATATTCCATCCTTGAAAGCCAACGTCTTCAAGGGCCCCAACTGAGCCAGCAGAAGATTCACATTAGGGACTATAGTCAGATAACTTCATCCTGAGAGCAGATTTGTATTTGACTTTAAATTCTTACTCTCAAGCCTAAACTTAGTCCCATGTCAGGAGAGCTCTCAAGTGATATATCCTGTTCCCTGTTGTTACTTAATTGGTCAATTGCAGCAGTTCATCCCATGAAGAGAACTACTGTTTATTCTGTTTGGGTCACAGAGTATGCTGGTGTTTAAAATCATTACGAGGGACTTTGTGAAGCTGCTTGTATACTCATCATTATATTTCATGCTGGTTCAGGCTAACGTGCCAATGCATTCTGTTGTTCTTCATGGAGTCGTAAGTCTAATTCCTGTGTGCTCATTAAAGTTTACAGAACGATATATTGGTGGTGTCAGTGAGGTTGAGGATTCACACAGGTGTGAACTGACACTCTCTCTTAGTGTTCTCTTTAGCCTTGCTGTTAGCTAATTGCCCTGCAGCAGCAAGTGGAAGACACTGCTGGAATTATTGTTTAAGGTCTTAAAATTATTTTGTATAAGGTTTAATAAAGCATACTCCCAGCAACCAATCAAAAAATAGCTTTGATGGCATTACAGTGCTGGGGACAGGTTTCACATTAGTTGCTGTAGGTGGAAGGTCATCCTTGGGCTATGTAATGCTATTCTTATAGGATCTTAGTGTGGTTTGTGATTACCCAATTTTGTGATGAAGACCATTATGATTATTTTTATAACAAAATAAGTTAGTCATTACTTGATTGTTAAGATGATGACTTAAATTAGTACATTATTCATGCCACCAAGCTATGTTCACAAGTGCTTAAAAAAATATTGGAAACCTTGTTGGTCTTATAGCAGCACCATCTCTAATGTAATACATTATTGGGGTGTGCCCCCCAAGTATGTACCTATTTGTCTATTGCAGATCCCGACCAGATCTCTTGGGCTGGAGCACCCCACCTATTCATATTTGCCTCTAATTAGTGCCCACCTGAGACATAGGAAGAGTTTTCTAGATCTCCCATTAGGAGGAGTGCATACTCCCATGGTTATAAGACAGAATCTCCCATTCTATGGTTAGTGTAGGACCCACTAAGATGGGGGCCTGTGAAGTAGGAGTGGGCTAAGCACTCTATGGCCATATAGTGCAACGGACTCCCCATATTTTGATTGAAGATGTCCAAGTACTTTCAAATAGCCTTTAAATAGCCTTGCAGGTTTTAATGTCATTATTGCATGTGTGCGCTGTAATATGTCATTTTCTTGATTACTATACACTCCTTCATACATGTTTATGTGTTTTTGGGATAAACACGTAATAGGAGATCAGCTTAATGTAAATGATTTTCTTGGTATGTATTTATATTTTAAAAACCTTGCTTCCATGTATAATTTGTAATGTTATATGCATATTTGTCTATTACATGCACAGGCTATGTGTTCTGATTTGCTGTGCAACACATGAGCCATGCTTTAAAGTGTTACTAAAACCACAACAGTAAAATCTGTCTGTATATGCAGAATAGCATGCTTGCTATACTCACTGTGTAACTTAAGGGGTTAATCCTCTGTATTGTGTAAAAAGGCTGTTTGATCTTGTATGGCCAGATACTTCCTTCTTGCCCTGTCTACTATATTAGACTCTACTATAC
>BLSH010191437.1:885600-910929 GCA_018402905.1 Glandirana rugosa
ACGTACTGTCCTCTAACACTAGCCGAGAGTTACCTCCGCCAAGTGTGTGGAGGTCCCACCGGTGCCTCACGTGACCTTTTCCCACGACACTCAGAAGACCAGGAAAAGTCCAGGCTTAAGTCCGTTTTTAAGTCTGCACTTAGCGTGGACTTTACTTCTTGTCCCTGCGTGGCCTGGGAGACGACACTCGGCACTGGCGTCGATCACACTTGGGCCGGAATGTCCATGTGCATGCTAACTAACTAAGTATGTTAGGTAAGTTACTCAAGAGTGGATTATTAGTCTCTACGAATCCTAAGGGTATAAATATCGCCATGTCTGAGCTTCCTGCTAAATACAAACAAGAAATAGTATGTAGGGACATTAAACTATGAGCTCTTTTGGAAAACAGGGACTGTTTTGAATTGTTCCCTGTAGTTTGAAAAGTGGTGCAAAGCATGTTGTCATTCTAAAAATATTAGGAATAAATATGGGAATCCTAAGCATCTCTGATTATTAGGTGAGAACTCATTGAATGGATTGTATGAATCAATCAATCGTACGTGTACCTGTAAGGCCGGGTTCACACTAGCTGCGGTCACGGCTCACAGCAGAGGGTCCGGTGCGTCCCTGTTCTTCATTTCAGGTGCGATTCACGTCTGAATTTTTGCCTGAATTCGGACCTGAAAAGGACCAGAAGACTCACAGCACCCTTTTCCAGTGCACTCCGTGGCCACCCTGGAGGTGTGTGAACCGCCTCCATTGAGAGCCGATCACAATCTCCTGTCATGCAAATTGTATCCGGGGAAACCCACATCCCAACCTTAAACAGAAGTGACGTTGATGTTAGAGACACAGAGAGCTAGTATGTTTTGGTTAGAATACTGAGTCAGTAAGTAACTGCATAAACTAGAATACTGAGACAGTATGTGCAGGAGAGTAGTATGAAGGGTATGACAGCAGGAAGTATGAACAGAAGAGGACTGTGAATTGTATGATGGGAGGTAATATGTGCAGGAGAGGAGTGTGAAGGGTATGACGGGGGGAAAATATATGCAGGAGGAGAGCGCACAGTGTATTGCAGCAGGCAGAATGTGCAGAAGAGTGCAGAGAGTATAAGGCCTGATTCATACCTATGCAGGTTGCAGTTGATACATATTCCAGGTGCATTTTGCAATACACGTTTTTGATCCATTGAAGGCTATTGAAGCATAAACCAGATAAAAGTCCCTGACTTTTCCATAAAATGCACAGATGTGAACATGACCCATAGGAAACCATGTTAAATGGACTGTAGTGTGTTTCTGCAAAACTGAAAACGCACTAAAAAATGCATAGGTGTAAACCAGGCCATAGGGTGTGAGGGTGATGGAATATGTGCAGGAGAAGAATGTGAATGGGGGATTAAAGACTCGTATCCCGTTGTGTTTTTAGTATAAGATATGAGATGAAATAAACATTTCATTGTATTGTACAGAATCTTTGCTTCCACATGTCTAGCCTATTACTCGCTGTACGGTGCTGGTTTTATTAGATGTTTAAACTATAGAACATACTGCCAATAACTGCATATAATAATGCCTGCATAATATACTTTTTTATAGGTGCTTAACCTCTTCCTGGCTTTATTGCTGAGCTCCTTCAGTGCTGACAACCTGTCTGCTTCTGATGACGATGGAGAAATGAATAACCTACAGATTGCCATTGGGAGAATCACCAGAGGCATAGACTTTGTGAAGAAAACTGCTCTTTCTATACTGCCCTTTACGAAGAAGAAGGAAGAGCCAGAGGATGAAGAAGCTAACAAGGAAAGCATTGCTTTAAATCATGTTGAAACAAATGAAGAACCAAAGTCAGAAAGCCCAGTTGTTGATGGTTTCGTGAGAAAACCACGCTACATCATGACTGAACTCGACCACATTAATTTGATTAATAACCCACATTACAGGATAGAGGTGCCCATTGCTTCTGAAGAGTCTGACCTGGATATTCCTGACACAGATGAGCTAAGCACTCAGTCAGAGATGGAGGAGGGGACCATACAACCGAAGGTACAACACCTTACTTCTTTTTTTTTTAACTGTCCTTTATGTAATCCTAATCCCCCACCCATTCTTTCCACTTGCACAGAGTGGCCCCTCAGTGGCTCTCCTGGCTCCTCCCTGCACCGAGAAGCGATTTCACTGGGGGCACCCATGCAGGACTCAGCCCCGCGTCATTGGATTTTATTGACAGCAGTGGGAGCCAATGGCTGCACTTCTATCAATCTATCCAATGAGGACCCGAGACACCGGACGGAGCTGGTGTGCTTGTCCCTGTCGCTGGACAGATCGGGCTCAGGTAAGTAAAAGGAGGACTCGGGGGGGGGGACGCTGCAGTACATGAGGTTTTTCACCTCAATGCATAGAATGCAATAAGGTTTACAAACCCTTTAAGCCTGGTGGACATCCCATGCCAAAACCATAGACATTAACCACTTCACCTCCAGAAGATTTACCCCCTTTCTGACCAGCCCATTTTTTGTGATATGGCTCTGCATTACTTTAACTGCCAATTGCAGTGTCGCATGACATGGTACCCAAAAATATATATATATATAAATTTATGTCCTTTTTCCACACAAATAGAGCTTTCTTTTGGTGGTATTTGATCACCACTGCGTTATTTTTTGCGATATAAACAAAAACCAACCGACAATTTTGAAGTGCAGGATCACGAGTATATATGTGATCCTGGGCAGCGCGGCCGTCCTGTAGCAGTAAATGTGCTATGGGGTCGTCAGCAAGTGGTTAATATGACATCGATCCCTGTCTTCTGGGAAGGCTTTCCACAAGATGGAAGTGGAGTGTGCATGGGATTTTTTGCCCATTAGCTAGAAGAGCATTTGTGTTGTGTTGGACATAAAGGTTTGGCTTTCAGTCAGCATTCCAATTGCTTGTGCACCCATAGACACATGCAACTCAGCTCAGCCCTCCCTAACCCCCCTCCCTGCTCCCTTACCCCCCTCCCTGCTCCCTTTCCACTGGATTTAAATGGTTCCAGCTGCTATCAATCTGCCCTGTGAGACCAGGAACAAAGAGAGCAGTGCTGCTGCAGATGGTTACAGCCCTGGATCAGTACAGGACTCAGGTAAGTATATGAAGGGAGGGGGAGCAAACAGCTAGTAAAAGTTTTTTTTTTACCTTAATGCAGGTAAAGCATAAGGGTAAAAAAAAAAAAACGTGGGACTTTGGAAGCACTTGAAGATGTTCTTTATAATTAAAAAAAAATGTTCCCCAGGTCCTAGACAGCCTAAGGCGTAAGGGGTAGATTTACTAAAGGCAAATAGACTGTGCAGTTGCTCCAGAGCTTAGTAAATGACTTCCATCATCCAATCATGTGAAAGCAAAAATGCATTTTTTTATTTTCCTAAACGTGATTTGGTATTCTTTGCAAAGTGAAGCCTTACCTCATTTACTAAGCTTTGGAGTAAATGCACTTTGCAAAGTACACAGTCTATTAGCCTTTATTAAATGAATCCCAAAGTCTCTGACTTTTAATCATGTTCATTTCATATTTGTAGGGATTGTCCTCTAGCTGCTCTAAGCTAGGGGAATGGCTTTACACTATATTGTCCTGAAAGTATTTTTGGGTGTTAGTATGACTAATATGAAAGGAAAATAACTGCTATGGCTAGTTCTGTTTTCTCTAAGTTTGTTTGCCTTGGATTATGGGTAATTTTTAACCTCACCCATATTGTAAAAAATATAAAGTCAATTTAGAGTTCATTGGGTGAAAACAACTTTTTTTTTTATAATCAAAATACTTAATGAACACTTCTATTGTTTATTATCCTATATTTTGCTATAGCGGAAGTTTGATGATGGTTCATCAATGTGCAGCACAGTAGATTATAAGCCTCCTGAGCCTGAGGAAGAGGAAGAGGCCCTTGAACATAAAGAAGAGGAAGGACCAGAGGAATGCTTTACAGAACGTATGTGAAAAGTTAATAATTATATTATCAGATGTGCTAAAATACATGGTGTTTAAACCAAATCGTCACTGTACCCCCCCCACCTCAGTATAACATGGCGAATATTATTTATTCTAGAGAATGTGTGTCCTGCTCTCACAGCCTTCTGGGATATCTACAACACATATCCCAGGAGGACACAGAGCAGACTGGGCAGATATTGTGCACTACATCATGGACTAGTTGCTTGAACCTGGATGAGGGGGGGGCAAGATAGCAGCACAAGAGTTGGGCAGTCACAGCTGGGTAGCAGGTCAATGCTGGAAGGGGGAGTGAAATTCCTCTTTAAGTTTAAGAACTGGACCTTTTAACAGGGTTCCTTTGTACTGTTAAGACTTTTGTTGTTCTTTGCCAAAATGGTAATCTTACTAAAATTTATAGACACTTCAACCCTGGATCCAAAGTTACCATTGTTAATTGAACAAAGCTTGCCCGTCATAGGTCCCTTGCACATGGGGCATCTAACACCTGCGTGCAGTCTTCAGCCACGCTGTTTGCAGCCTGTCAGAATTTATGGCAGGCTTAATACATTGCAGCTGAATGCTGTATCATGTGGTACTCATGTATAGGGGCCCCATGCATTCAGTACGAATGGCCAGAATGCAAGTATTCTGCGTTACAAGCATTTGTCCCTGAACAGATAGGCCCCTAAATGTAAGTACTACTTGGTACAGTTTTCAGCCCATCTAGTTGCCGTTTATTTAAACCTGCGATAGACTTAGAAAGACTGCAGATAGCTGGGCTAGACTGTGTATCTGTGCCTCCCGGGTGCCCTAAGACACTAAGATGCACAGGTGCTAGACACCCTGTGTGCAACCAACCCAAGTTGCAAAAAATATGGGGACTTTGGTTAACAAGCTGTCTTGAATTTTGTGGCGTTCTCTCTTAGATTTAACATCTGTTCCATGCTTGTAATGTAGAAGAGGAAGGTGCAAGTGAATGCAGCGAATAAATTCTAATTGAAGCATGTTGCTTCAATCTATAGACTGTGTCTGTTGTCAAAATATCAATTTATAGGTAAAGTATCTTTAAAAAAAGCAACAAACCTTAAGGGCTCTTTCACACAGGCTCGTACGTGTACAGACTCCGCTTTGCTCAGCAGGGATCGATCCGCTGATCCCCGCTGAGCAGACAGATGACAGGTTTGTCTCCGCTCACTGTGCAGGGATGGACCTGTCAAAGCCCCTTTGTCCTCTATGGAGATCGGATGAAAACGGACCGCCTGTCCATATTCATCCAATCCTATCTGATCCGATTTTCCAGACGGATGGAAAATAGGGTTTCCATCCATCTGGATTTCACGGACAGGATCGGATATCGACGGAAGTCAGCGGACATGGCACTGCTGACATCTGCCACTCCATAGGGCTGAATGGAGCATCCGATCAGGTTCCGCCTGAAAAACTGACAGGCGAACCTGATCGGTCCGCCCATGTGAAAGAGCCCTTATTGTGTAAACCAAAGCTGTGATTCCAAATTGCCACTTGCTGGTAGGAGGTGGAATTAGAGGTAATCTAAGGGTCTTTCACAGGGGTGTTCAGTTTTTTAGTTCAGTTCAGTCACTTTCTTTTTGTAAAAAAAAAATAACGGATCAAAATCAGAAACGGATATCAATTTTTACATCAGTTTTCATGTCCGCTGACATCTGTTTTTTACAAAATAAAAAAAAACAGTAACTGAACTGAACTAAAAAACTGAACTCTCGTGTTTTTGGGTGAAAACGGATGTCAGCGGATTGGATGTAAGCAGATGTTATCCAATAACATCCGTTTTTCATCCGCTCCATGTTTTAAATGGAAGAAAAATAGGGTTTTCTTCCGTCTCAAAAAACAGAACTTAACAAAGGCGGATGTCAGCTTATGTCAGTGAATGATCATATATGTATGTCTGTTTTTCATCCGGCGATGGATGGAGGAAAAATGGACGCCCGCGATAAAGTACCCTAAATGTATAAATTCAGTGTTTTTCATTTTGTTGACTTCTCAGCAGGGTCCGATTAAGACCAAACAGGGTCTTGGCAGATGAACAACTCTAGGTTCTACTCCTGCTTGTCAGACATCACAGCTATGCACACAGAGGGAGTTGTACGATTTTTACAAGATGGCTGTTGTAGTTAGAAAGGAACATCTCTGTGTTACTACAAAGATGGGCCACAGGATCCTAACTAAACTGAAAATCCATTTTAAAATAGTGTTCGAGACTGAATCCAGGGTTTTGAAACTAAAGTATATAACATGGAGGGATAATGTCCATTTTTGTTCAATAATGGTGCTTTGCATTTGCTGAATGTATAATATAACACAAGTGACACAGTATCTCATATTTGCTGCAGATAAGCCAGTAAAGGTGTTTAAATACGCATCAGTGAACTTGTGAATATTATCTCATGAAAAAAGAGAAGAGAAACTAACAAACCCCACACCTTTTTTCTTCAACTTTTTTTTTTCATAATTAATTCAAAAGAGTTCATAGAACTGTAAAATATGTTTCTCTTGGGACTTGCAGTTTTTGAATAATGTACCTGTATGTTTGATAGCATATCAGGGCAAGATCTATTGCACATTACCTAAAAATTGTTGATGAAATCTATAGACAGTGATTTCTTTATTCCTTGTTAAAACTGAACTCCAGAAAAATGACTAAATGCAAAGATGGAATACATATAAGTGGGAGGTTTATTATCTGCCAAAGGATTTGTATTTCTGTCCATTCAGTCCTGAAATTTACACCTCTGCCATACAGAACGGACCAGACTTGTAGAAAACGTAATTTTTCTCTGCTGTAGTTAAAGAGTTAATTCACCTTTACAGAAAGATTGTAAAAGTGAACTAACAGCGGAGCCCCTCCCCACCCACCGATACTCGCTCTACTTACTTCCAAAATTGCCGAGCTGTCAGCACCCCTGCAACTGCTCCAGGGATCTGAAATACCTCTTCTCCATCAGCGCTTCCAGGAAAGGCCGTATGGATTCTGATTTGTCATCACATTACAGGAATGGGCATTGAAAAGAAGAAGCAGAAGGCTGATGCACTAAATTGCAAGGTCTGCTCAATATATCAAGCCCCCCTCCCCTATATATATATATATATATATATATATATTTATACCTAAAAGTTTGATGAACAATTTCACTCATGCCAGTGTAACAGCAATCACAGGAGCGTTGCTTTATCACATAGGAAGGGCTCAATATGCAATGTTTCACTTCAGCCCCTTTCACACAGACGTTTTGATCGGGTCCGCCAGTCAGTTTTTCAGATGGATCCGTTTGGAACCTCCATTCATCTCTATGGAGCGGCGGGTGTCAGTGAACATGTGTCCGCTGACACCTGCTAGCATCCAATCCAATAAAAACAGATGGATGGGGATCCGTTCTCCTTCCGTCCGCCAGGTCAGATGGCAAAGAATAAATGGTCCATTTCCATCTGACCGCCCCATGGAGGAAAGCTGGCTGTGTCTGCTGATGCAAAGCGGACATGGACCTGTCACCCGCCTGCTCAGGGGGGGATCAGCAGAGCGATCCCCTGCTGAGCGGACAGATCTGCTGCTGGCGTCTGCCCCATGTGAAAGGTGCCTTACAGTGGCCCCTCTAACACAAGAGATGTGAATTGTAATGTATTTGAACTAATCGCCTTTAAAATGTATTATTTTCTTGTTTATGTATTTATTTTCTTTATAAATAACAGCTTGTGTGAAAAGATGTCCATGTCTGTACGTTGATATCAAAACGGATAAAGGGAAGCTTTGGTGGAACATTCGGAAAACCTGTTTCAAGATTGTGGAGCACAACTGGTTTGAAACATTTATCATCTTCATGATCCTGCTCAGCAGTGGAGCTCTGGTAAATGAAAAGCTGGATGCAACTGGTCTACTTCTAAACTCAAAAGACTGTGGATCATAAGACATGTATTAGCATCATACCTTCCAACAGTCTGAGAGAAAAGAGTGTCATCCCTTACCAGTAAATACTTAGGCAAAAGATGTGCCTTTACTACAACTTTAGTCATGCAGACAACAAATTTATCAGCAAAAGATTCATTAACAATGTGATAAACGCCTTCAACTGACACTTTTTTTAAATAGTCTCCCAGCAAGGGTTTAAATAAAGTGGGGGCTCAGGCTGCAATACTTACCCCCCAACTGATGCTGAGGGAATGCTGTAATAGCTGTACGTCCTGAACCCACCCCCTGGGGGGGGGGGTCAATACAGCACCCTGCACTTACAGTGTATCCATCACATCAGTGCCACTCTCTACATGAATGTGGAACAAAAACCACCTGGGAAATATAGGAAGAGGACCCTGGGTAGAATGTGACTGCAAGGATCTATATAAAAAAAAAGTTAAAGATGGTAGAAGGGATGGTAGGAGTGAGCCTGGAGTTGGACTTTAACATCAACAACAATAAAATAAAATAAAAAAAAAAAAAAAAATCAAAGAAGGTACTGCATAGTAAAGAAATCAGGTAAAAGGGAAGTGTGGGTTTCCCAAAAAGATCTGATGCTGCATATGTCGCCCGCCACCTCTACACTTTAGAACTGAGCAATCAAACATCGTTGATCACTCAGTTCTCCCCTCTGAGCAGAGAGCCGTGACTGTTAATCACCAGCTCTCCGCTCTGCCTCTCCAGCGCTCACTGGAGCGCTGAGCTGTGAAGGGGATGGGAGCAGTCAGGTTGGTCTGCCAGAGGCTTGCTTAGAGGCGGAGCCAGCTGCCGGTTCAGGCTGCTGGGTGGATCCAAACTGTAAAGTTGGGATCGATTCAGCATCTTGGACTGGCTAAGTGACGTCGGCTAAAGCCCGCTGTCGGCTGAAAATGGGTCACAGGAGTGCAGAACGAACTGCACTCCTTTGATTTCATAGGAAAAGTAGGGCCAAAAAAAGTTTGAAACAGTGCTTTTTACACCACTATGCTTCCTTTATACCAGTATTTGAAAGTTATAATAGTTAAAGTTAAAGCCAAAACTTTTTTCATTTTTGTTTGGAGGAAAGGTTTATAACCCGTGTCACTTGTTTTGCTGTCTCCCATTTCTCTTCACTTGCTGTCCTGTTGACACATCAGAAAGTCAGAGGAAGTCTTATAAGGTGTAGGAAATACTCTATTAGACAGGTGTCACTAGTAACAGTGTTCTTGTTGGAAGATTTTCCCTTTATGGATGTTCCAGCGACAACTTTTGTTGCAACAAATTTTGTATTTTCAGTCTCAGTGTCAATGACATGGAGCAAAAAAAAAAAACCTGACAGGGTTGATAATTTTACACTTTAAATTAAAGATAGTAGCAACAAAAAGTAGTCGGGTGCCTTTGTTGACCTTCTTTTGTAAATGCCTGTCTCTGGATTCAATACTGTCTACGTCATTGACCTGGGAGAAGCATCCGCTAAGTAAAGCCAAAGTCAGATCTCCAGACCTGAATACTTGTCCCAGTTTAGTGATGAGGAACTATTGGAGCCTATTTCATTCTACAGACATTATGCACTCTGCTGGAGATCTTGCATGATTGGGGACAAGCAGTTAAACTTTAAGTTGTATATATAATTATACAGGTCCCTTCACAAATGGCTGCATCAGGCCTAAGAGGCATGTTAAAGGAGAAAAGAAGGGGGTTTGGTTCCAAACAGTTAGCAGCTAGGACGAATGCAGGAAGCCAGAGGTTATATACGGCAATGTAGATTTATTATGTATGTATTTTGCTAACTAAAGGTAAACACATTTCTTTACTCAGGATTTTAATGCCTTAAAGGGTAACCCAACTTTTGTTGAGAAAAAAACATTCCCCTCTGGGTGATCTATGTACTTTGCAGGGATTTTAACAAACTTTGTCTCAGATTCCTATCTTTTGTTATTCAGAAGGAATAGCTGTTTGTTTGCCTGTGTCCATGGGCAGAGTGAATCTGTATGGGAGTGGTTTTAGAACTGAATTAGCTGAAGGATAGAGGAAATGCAAGCATATATAGAAGAAGCACATCTACCTAGACTACCTACAGAAAGACTCCAGCACCTAGAAGCGCCTATAACAGTAGAGGAGATAAATCAAGCTCTAGAATCTTCACCTACAGGCAAAAGCCCAGGCCCGGATGGCTTTACAATGGGGTATTATAAGAAATTTAAAGAGCTGCTTGTACCCAAAATGCTACATGAGAGAGTTAGGGGAAGGGGGGACATTAAGGGAGGAGTCCCTAGTGGCCCATATTACACTGATTCCGAAAGAAGGAAAGGATGGAACACTCTGCTCTAGTTACAGGCCGATAGCCCTCTTGAATAATGACACAAAAATATATGCAAAGGTACTGGCACCAAGATTAAAAGAACTTATACCGGAATGGATACATGCGGACCAGACCGGATTTGTGCCTAACAGGGAAGGTAAAGACAATGCCATTAGAACACTACTTATGTTGCATAGTCTCAAGAGGGGGGAGAGAGCCGGCACTCCTGTTATCAATCGACGCACAAAAAGCGTTCGATAGAGTGGACTGGGGGCACAAGCTAAAAACGTTGGAAACTTTGGGTGTGGGCCCAAAGATGGTGGAGAGAATAATAGTATTATATAGGAGTCCCACAGCAGTGTGTTAAGTTAGTTGAGTTAAGGGCAATGGGTCTCTCTCATTGCCATTTAAATTGCTGAACGGTACAAGACAGGGGTGCCCGCTTTCTCCCCTCCTGTTTATAATATCGCTAGAGCCACTGCTAGCAAGAATACGGGGAAATAAGAACATAAAGGGAATAAAAATAGATGAAAAAGAACATAAAATAGCGGTATATGCCGATGATCTCCTATGCTATATAACAAACCCCAGAATCACATTACCAAATCTAATAAAAGAACTAAAAACATATGGGGAAATCTCAAATTTTAAAATCAGTCAGGAAAAATCAGAAATGCTAAATGTAAATATAAATAGGGAAGAGGAATTAGCCCTGAGCGGGGAGTTTTCCTTCATATGGAAGAAAGTAGAAATAAATTACCTAGGAATAAAAATCACTCCTAGGCCTGAGAAATTATATAAAGCAAACTATATTCCACTATTAAATGAGATCAAAACAGAAATCAAGAGGGTAGAGAAGAAACCGTTATCATGGATGGGGAGGATAAACATCGTAAAAATGTTGATACTCCTCAAAATACTTTATAAATTCCAAATGATCCCAATAAAACTTCCACAAAGGTACCTACAAAAATTACAAGGAATGATATTAAAATGTATTTGGCACAATAAGAAGCCAAGAATACAGTACAAGATCCTTAGTTTAGATAAATCACAAAGGGGTTTGGCAGCACCAGATATAAAAAAGTACTAAGAGGCAGTGGTACTATCAAGAACAGTAGAGTGGGGTAAGAACGAAAGCAATAAAAGATGGGTGGAGATAGAAAAGTCACTAAATAATGGACACCTAAAAGAAAATATATGGGTTTCACAAAAAGATAGAATAATGAGTCAAACAATACCCGAATTAATAAGAAATGTATTCAGGGTATGGGATAGAATCTCTAAACAGGCAAAATTATCACACAATTCACCTCTAATTTTTTTAAGTGGCACAAAGATGTTTGAGCCAGGGAATAAGGCACAATTTGGGGGTGGGTAGGAAATGCACAGTTAAAGGATATTATAAAGGATGGGAAGATCTGTAATTATCATGAAAGGGTATTTTGGTAAATCTGAATGAATGGAGGTACGCCCAGTTAAAACATTTTGTGGCAAAACTACCGCAACCATTAAGGTCAGGGGAAGAACTAAACTCATTTGAGAAATTATGTAATACTAGAGAAACAGTTAGACATAGTATCACACGGCTTTATAAAATAATCAGGGAACTGAGCGGATGGGATGTACCTCCATTCGTTAGGAAATGGGAGGAAGAATTGGGGGTAAAATATACAGAAGAACAATTAGCCAAAATGTTCAAGGCGGTACATAATAGCTCAGGAAGCACCCAGAGAGCGGAATTGAACTATAAGTGTCTAGCAAGGTGGTATACAACCCCTGTGAAAGCCCATAAATACCAAAGAGATAAATCACCACTATGCTGGAGATGCCGCAAAGCAAAAGGGACCATGACACATATATGGTGGGAATGCCCAAAAAAAAAGAATACCGGAAAGAAGTGGGACAGAGCATAATGGAGATTACAGGAGAAGAGCTAGGGCTAGATCCGATGAGGTGCCTTTTCCATATGTCAGATAAACCAAATGGACAGTATAGGAATTCATTGGTGCCCTCCCTATTAAACACAGCAAAAGGAGCAATACCAAAAAAATGGCTAGACCCAAATAAACCTACAAGGAGAGAGTGGTTTGACAGGGTAGAACATATCTACAATATGGAGTACTTAGGAAGTGGGGGAAAAAGGTCCTTTCTGGGATAAATATGCCAAAAAATGGAAGAAATGGATAGACTTCAAAAAAACAAGAAAGTACACTATGGCATTCGTCGACCAATAGATGGAGAGGGAATAGGAAGGGTAGGATGGGATCCTGGGGGGGGGGGAGAAGAGAAGAGGGAAGGGGGTGAATGTATATAGCCCACATCCACCACTGGAACATATGGATATTGGGGCAGGTAAGGTGATACAAATAATGAACACTTGGGGTAATTTATATCTGCATTTTATATAAAGTTAATAAAGTTTAAAAACCACAATGATGTGACCAAGTGGGAAAATGTATGAAGGTTAAGTTGAATATCTTTCCCAAAGCTGGCTACTAATGTGGGAAAAAAAAAATGAATTAGCTGCTGCACCTGCAGGGCTCTGAGGCAAGCTGCAGGGTCTGCATACTTTTAGACGTAATTTCCCTTTGAGCGTATATAACCATAAATGACATTTCTGTTGCAGAGGTTGCTCAAAATCTGATTTATATCTTAGTGCAGACTTCTGGGAAAATCAGAAAGCCTATCACAAAAGCAGGAAATGACATAACTAGGGGGCGTTCTGTACACATTCTTTTGTTATTCTGAAGAAATAGCGGTTTGTTTCTCTGTGTCCATGAGCTGAGTGAATCTGGATGGGAGTGACTTTATAGTTATCAATCAGCTGCTGCAGCTGCAGGGCTCTAATGAGGAAAGTGGCAGGGTCTACATCCCTTTAAACAAGATTTCCATTTGAGAGCAGCTCACCAAAAATTGCATTTTTTGTTGCAGGGGATGCTCAAACTGACTTGTATCTTATTGCAGACTTCTGGGAAAACCAGTAAGCCAATCACACAAGCAGTAAATGACATATCTTGGGGTGTTCTGTATACATTCTGTGTACAGAACACCTCCAGGTTGCCATATTGCATTTCACAGAAAATTACAGTGCTGAAGAATGAAAAGGCGTGGTAATTTTTAATAACATTCAATTACAATACTTGTATCGCAATTGTATACTCTAGATTTTTTTTTCCAATGAAAGTGGAGCTACCCTTTAAGCAAAAGATTCCTAAGATTTCAATATGCATGGTTTATTAGAGAGAGACCACCACTACTATGCAGCATTATTTGGCTTTAAGGAAGCCCTGTCTGCCAGGACTTTCACCCCACTCTGGTGCCTAATCATAGATTCACAAGTTTGGTAAACAAATCAGAATGAAGCAGTGTGATGGAGTATTTGCTTCCATCTTAATCTAAATGCATTTAACATAGTCATACAATCAGTGCGGCCAAAGGACTTTTTGTGTGATTATAGGACATGGCAGGTCTTCCTTCAGCCAGCACAAATGGCTGGAAAGAGCAGCCTGGGAGTGCTTTGAGTGGTACATTGGTTGGGATTCCTTAACCACTTCACCCCCGGAAGGATTTCCCACTGTAGGAAGAGAGCACTTTTTGCGATTCGGCACTGTGCCGCTTTAACTGACAATTGCGCGGTCCTGCGACGTTGTACCCAAGCGAAATTTGCGTCCTTTTTTTCCCACAAATAGAGCTTTCTTTTGGTGGTATTTGGTCACCGCTGTGTCATTTCTGATCGCCGCTATAAACAAAGAAAGAGCGTCAATTTTACAAAAAAATGTATTCATCGGTTTTGGCCGCTTTATATTCTTCCTCATATTTTTTGGTAAAAAAAAAAAATCGCAATCGGCGTTTATTGATTGGTTTGCGCAAAAGTTGCCGCATTTATAGATGAGAATTCATTTCTGGGGTTTTTTTTTTTTAATTTTTTACTAGTAATGGTGGTGATCTGCGATTTTGAGCAGTACTGCGATATTGCAGTGGACATGTCGGAACATTTTGACACTTTTTTGGGACCATTGACATTTATACAGCGATCAATGCTATAAAAATGCACTGATTACTGTGTAAATTACATTGGCAGTGAAGGGGTTAACCTGCAAGGGACAGGGAAGGGGTTAACAGTGTTCCCTATGCGTGTTCTAACTGTGAGTGGGCTGGGCTACCTTGGGCATAAGAGATCTAACTGATGCCAGTGACAGGGATCAGTAGATCTCTTATGTCCCCACTGACAGAGCGGGGAACCACCATGTTTACATCGGCAGTTCCCCGTTCTTTCACTCTGACAGTTAATCGCGGCTCGCCGGTGGACATCGGGCCGTGGGCACATTCCTGCAGTGTGTGACGGGCATGAGAGCGCGCCGCCGGCAGCGCGCTCTAGCCCCCTAGCTGCTTATTTACGGCGATTCGCGGAATAGAGCCACACTGCCGCAGTAAAAAGGCGGCACACGGTCGGGAAGTGGTTAAACAGATTCAGTTCCACTCACCCAATTCATTTTTTAAACTTCGCCGTAATTGGCTCCAATTTAAATTTAACATTTAGATAAGGATATTAATGTTGTCCTTTTAGTTAATGTTTAAATCGTTTAAACCTAACCTGATCTTGGAAGCAGGTAGGGTCCATCTCTGCTGTGGGTATCTGAAGCCCTCTTGTATTAATTTCCAGGAATTGGTGCAGCTGGCTGCCCAGCATGCACTTCCCGATCTCAAACCTGCGCCATAATGCCACTGCGTGGCGCTCTTACGTTACGACACGTTGCTATAGCAACCTGTCAATCAAAGAAAATCTGGTCTGGAAATCGTGCGAGATGCATTAGGTGATTCCCATGGACTTCTGGGATAGATGATGCCGATATCCCAGGAGTCCATGGGAATTCCTAGTTACATCATTGCCTAGGTGTCTGGAGCCGGAAGTGCTCAATACAATAAGGAAATTAATGTATTTAAAAAAAAATGAAATATGCCATTTGAAATATAGATGAGGATGGGCACTAGATTAATCAATTAATGTTAAAAAAATGGGTGGAACTCCGCGATAAAGCGGACTGTACCTGTATTATTGCACTAGCAACAACACAGTTAAGTACTGCTTATGATGATTTTTTTAAATTAATTTGCAGTAAGTTATGTTTTCAGGACAAGCAATTAGCGGACCTCCAGCTATTGCAGAACTACAAGTCCCATGAGCCATTGCAAGACTCTGACAGCCACAAGCATGACACCCAGAGGCATGATGGGATTTGTAGTTTTGCAACAGCTGGAGGTCTGCTAATTGCATATCCCTGGTTTAGAAGGAGGTAGACCACCTCACAAGCTTGTTCTGAAAATGTAACTGTTATTGCAAAAAAAGTACTCTGGTTGCAAGTGTAAAAAAAAAAAGATCTTATCTCTTACCTTGAATAAATTCCATTAATTATTGTCACAGTATGGTGAAGAGAACACTTCCTACATGACTTTGTCTTTGAAGACCACAGGTCAACCCTAACCTGCATGATTCCGAGCACTTTTTCTGACATCAATGAATATGTTTTTGTAAGGCTATTAAACGTGCTCTATTATTTACTTCTCTTCTCAGCTTGACTATTCTACTTACTCTTCAGATTTTACAGAACTCGATAGAGCTCCAGATAACAAGCGCTAATACCAAACAGGCTAGATTGTAGAATTTTTCATTTATATTCAGTTTATTTACGTTGAACATCTGAGTTGTGGCCCAATTTATACCTCTAGAAATAACTTTTTAAAGGGAAAAAATAGGATTTTTTTGACTTACCGTAAAATCCTTTTCTCTGAGTTCATTGACGGACGCAGCCTCTTATTCTTGACATGTGGGGGTATGCACCTTTTACCAGGAGTAGACTAGGCAGAACACAGTTCAGACAAAAAGCAAGCTAGCCCCTCCCAGGGGGCAGTCCTCACTCTGCATAACCCCCTCTGCCCTGCTAGCACTTCAGTTCGTGACAAGCAGTACAAACACAGAACACAGAGGGGTGGGTGCTGCGTCCGTCAATGAACTCAGAGAAAAGGATTTTATGGTAAGTCAAAAAAATCCTATTTTCTCTTTCGTTCATTGACGGACGCAGCCTCTTATTCTTGACATGTGGGGACGTCCCAAAGAAGTGTCAACCAAAGAGGGGTGGGTAACACAATACCAACCGTACCCAACGGGAATCTCTCCGGGAGGCGCCAGGCGCGCCTACACCGCCGCCTGCAAAACTTTGCGGCCAAAAGCAGCATCCGCAGATGCTGACACATCAACTTTGTAAAACTTAGCAAAGAGGTCCAAGTGGCAGCCTTGCACACCTGAGACACCAACGCTTGGTGTTGGAAAGCCCAGGAAGTACTAATCGCCCTGGTGGACTGAGCCGTGGCCGGAAAAGGGGGTTCTCGACCCCGAACCTCATATGCACGGGTCACAGTCTGTCTGATTCAGATAGCTTGAGCAAAAACAAAAAGTTGGGGAACCGCAGATCCCAGCAGGGAGCCAGGTCCTACTCCTTGCACTAGGCAGATAAAACTGAAGTGCTAGCAGGGCGGACGGGGTTATGCAGAGTGAGGACTGCCCCCTGGGAGGGGCTAGCTTGCTTTTTGTCTGAACTATGTTCTGCCTAGTCTACTCTTGGTAAAAGGTGCATACTCCCACATCAAGAATAAGAGGCTGCGTCCGTCAATGAACGAAAGAGAAAAAAAAGTTGTAATGATCACTTCTAATTTCCATCGATCTGTTTTCCTACCAGGCATTTGAGGACATCTACATTGAGCAGAGGAAGGTTATAAAGACTATACTAGAATATGCCGATAAAGTGTTCTCGTATGTGTTTGTGATTGAGATGTTGTTAAAGTGGACAGCTTATGGCTTCAAGATTTATTTCACGAACGCCTGGTGCTGGCTGGATTTCCTTATTGTTGACGTAAGTACATTACTTAGAATCAGTTGTGGAAGTTGTGTTTTGATTCTGAGTCTATGCTATAATTTTATCGCAGCATTGGCAGGATCTTGTGGATGTGGGAATCATTTTGAGTGTGTTATTATTTTAAGAATATTATGGTTATATTTTCTAAAACATCAAAAATGTGTTTATAAATATCCATATGTAATATATGGATTATGTATGGAATCCAATTTAGAAACAGAATGTGCATTTTATATTAAAAAAAAAAAATCTGCAGTGAGTAAACATAAACATTCTTTGCAAAATTGCTGGAACGGATATCCATGTCTCAGTCTGAGTTTTAGGGGTGCTGACAGCACTCCTTTGCACCAATATAATGTTATTTATTGTTTTTCTCCTTTTAGATTGTAAAAAAAAAAATAATAAAAAAATGTTAAACATTAGAACTCTTTGTGAAGATGTGTCCTGTGCTTAAAGTGGTTCTAAAGGCAGAAGGTTTTTTTTTTTAATCTTAAAGTGGATGTTAAACCCGATTAAAGAAATTTGAGCTGGGCACATCTATCTGCAGGGTTCTCTTAGCTCTCTCCAAAGCCCTGTGTCTCGTAGCTTTGTCCTGCACCGTTACTTTGTTATCATCCTGACAAGTTTCCGTCATATTATGATAAGAGCAGCCGGAGTTTTGTGTTGGGGAGGTTACTATAAATAGATTAGCACAGATTTGGACAATACAACGGAGAGAGCTTAAAGTCTCTACCTATGAGGAGAGGGGTGTGTGCCTTTCCTCCAATCAGCTGTCTTGGCGGTATACTTAGGCTTCTCTGTAGTTTTAAGCAGGAAGAGAAAAAATGATAACACAATCTCCACTTTCAAAAGGATAAATACAGATGAAGACAAAAGATATGTATGTAAAACTTATATAGGGAGGGTTTGTTTCATCTGTATATCATTTGGGGCTGTTGACTTCACTGGGTATATGGAGGGTTTATACCCACTTTAATTCATTCTATGCCTTAAGATAAAAAAAAACCTTCAGTGTGCAGCAGCCCCCCTCATACTTACCTGAGCCCCATCTCAATTCAGCAATGTTCCACGAGAACTTCAGCTGCCCTGGACTCTTCTTTCTGATTGGATGAGGCTCCCGCTGCTGTCAATCAAAGTCAGTGAGCCAATGAGGGGAGAGAGGGGACAGGGCCGAGCCGTGGCTCCATGTCTGAATGGACACATAGAGCTGTGGGGGCACTCGCCAAGAGAGAGGGGCCAGGAGCCCCAGCGAGGGATCCAAAAAGAAGAGGGTCCGGGCTGTTCTGTTCAACACCACTGCACAGAGCAGGTAAGCATGACATGTTTGTTATTTTTAAACAAAACAAAAAAAAACAAGACTTTAGTATCACTTTAACCACTTAACCACTTTAAGACCGAGCCTCTTTTTGGAGTTTGGAGTCAGTTAAAAACAGGTTTTTTTGCTATAAAATTACTTAGAACCCCCAAACATTATATATTTTTTTTTTCTAAGACCCTAGAGAATAAAATGGCTGCCATTGCAAAACTTTATGTCACACCGTATTTGCGCAGCGGTCTTAAAAGCGCTTAAAAAAAATTCAGTTTTTTTAGTTAAAAAATAAGACAACAGTAAAGTTAGGTAAATTTTTTTCCATATTGTGAAAGATAATGTTACGCCGAGTAAAATGATACCCAACATGTCATGCTTCAAAATTGCGTCCGCTCGCGGAATGGCGACAAACTTTGCAACATAAAAATCTCCATTGGTGACGTTTAAAAAATTCTACAGGTTAGCATTTTTGTGTTACAGAGGAGGTCTAGGGCTAAAATTATTGCTCTCGCTCTAACGATCGCGGCGATACCTCACATGTGTGGTTTGCACACCGTTTTCATATGTGGGCGGGACTTATGTATGCGTTCGCTTCTGCGCGCGAGCTCGCAAGGACGGTGCGCTTTAATTTTTTTTTTTTTTAATTATGTATTTTACTTTTTAATTTTTATTTTTACAACTTTCTTTTTTAAAAAAAAATTTTTGATCACTTTTTTTCCTATTACAAGAAATGTAAACATTCCTTGTAATAGAAAAAAGCATGCCAGGACCTCCAAAATATGAGAATTGGGGTCAAAAAGACCTCAGATCTCATTTTTACACTAAAATGCATTAAAAAAAAAAAAAAAAAAAAAATTTGAAAAAAATGGCAGGGAAAAAAAAAAAATGTCCCCTTTAAGAGCATTGGGCGGAAGCTACTTGTGACGTAGCTTCCGCCCAGCCATGTTATGGAGCCGAGTGAGCAGCTTCAGCCGCTCACTCGGCTCACGGACACTGGGGGGGAAGGACGCGATCATCTCCGCCGCTGCCGGCGGGTCCGGTAAGCGGCAGAGATGACCGGAAAGCGGCGGGAGGGGGGGGGGCACCTCTCCCGCCGCTGATAAAAGTGATCTCGCGGCGAATCCGCCGCTAAGATCACTTTTATCTGACGCAGAATCGCTTCCTGAAAAAAAAGATACTGGGGTTATGGTAGCTATCTGCTACCATAACAACGGTATTCCACTTCAAAGTACCACCGTCAAACTACGTATGGCGGTCCGGAAGTGGTTTTTAAGGACTGGAAGCATTTCCCACTGTAGGACCAGAGCACTTTTTGCTTTTCAGCACTGTGTCATTTTAACTGACAATTGCGCGGTTGTGCGATGTTGTATCGAAATGAAATTGGCTCCCTTCTTTTCCCACAAATAGAGCTTTCTTTTGGTGGTATTTGATCCCCTCTGTGTCCCTTCTGATCACCGCTATTAACAAAAGAAGAGCGACAATTTTGAAAAAAGAAAATAAACAATATTTTTACTTTTTGCTATAATACATATCCAAAAAAAAAATGTATTCATCAGTTTTGGCCAATATATATTCTCATATTTGTGGTAAAAAAAATTGTAATCTGCGTTTATTGATTGGTTGCCGCGTTTACAAACCATGAGAATTCACTTATGGCGTTTTTACTATTTTTTTTTTTTTACTAGTAATGGGGCTGGGCTGCCAGGGGCATAAGAGATCTAACTGATCAGTAAATCTCTTACATGCCACCGTTTTTCTTCTGTGCCAGGAAATCGTTGCTCGCTGGTGGATTTCAAGTCTGCCCGACCCGCGGCCACACTGCTGGAGAGTGCCGCCGCGCTCCTGCCTGTTAGCCATGCACATACGAGCCGCTGTTTATAGACGGCAATTCGAGGTACAGCGCCACTCTGCAGCAGTAAATGTATGTAAGCTGGTCCGGAACCGTTTAAAACAACTAAAGTCTCAATTTTGAAGTCTGCGAGCAGGCAGGCTCTTTATTGCAGAAGAGACATGCAATTTCTCTTCTGCAATAAAATGAACCTACCTGCTTGCTGGCAGTGTTCTTTGGAAAGTACACCGAGCTGCGCAAGTGTGTATTGGGATGACTGCATGTCTGTGCATGCACAGGAGTGACATTATCAAACGCCACTCAATGAAGATGGCCGCAACCCAGGACTTGGAAGAAGCCAGGTAGAGGATGCCAGCAAGGGACATTGGACCGTTGAAGGAAAGGTAAGTATCACGGATCATAGTTCTGTTTTACGCTACTCTTCCTGGGAGCTTGATAACTTACTTCTATTTTATTGGTAATGTCAAACTCTACTGGTGGGTTCTTTAAAGAGACTGTGGTAGTCCACAATGTCCTCTCTGGTCCATTTTATTTTTTAATTTATATTATAGATTGAAAAATCAAACAGATCCAATTAATGGTAAATATTAACATGAGAGTCAATTCTAAAACAATTTTTTGTGTTGAAATGTTCTATGAAATAACTTCTTAATCTGTCCTGGATATAGTGAGTAATTAATATTGTATTATTTTAAGGTGTCTTTGGTCAGTTTAACTGCTAACTGGCTGGGTTACTCAGAACTTGGAGCCATCAAATCGCTGAGAACCCTGAGAGCCCTCCGACCTCTGAGAGCATTATCAAGATTTGAAGGCATGAGGGTGAGTAAATATTTTTATGCTCTGGTTTATTTACAGAATTTCTGGAACTAGATTGTTTCGCAGTTTTAGTCAATTTAAAGTTGGCTATACATCAACTATGTAGCACATGAGCCAACCTAACTGCATATACAGGTATAGAATGCTTTGTTTAGGTAGAGTTTTTACTATATATTTTTGGTAGATCTAAAGGAGATCCTATAGTGATTGTAAAATCAGATTGCAATGTATGTGGGATTAGAGTAGTTTTAAACACTTTGGGCTCCTTTAAAGTGACCCTTTTGACACATTATATAAACATTTATTCCAAAGAAGACATAGCGAGGATGTTTATAAATGTACAGTATATAAATCATTTGCTTGGTTCACTATTGGCTATTAAAGAGGTTGTATGTAAACCCAATAAAAAAAAACTGTAAGACAAAGGTATGTTGAGCTAGTATATATCACATACTAGCTCATTATGAAAGACTTACCTTAGAATGAAGCTCTTTTAGCGGCGCCCACACACCGCTGCGATTACGAAACTCCACGCATGCACGTGGGAGCTGCCAGTCACGAAACAGGGCCCTGAAGAAATGGCACAGATGGCCATTTCTTCAGAGCACATGCGCTAATGGCGTCGGCGCATATCCACTTCAATACTATGCACTTATAACACTTTCCTACCAGACCAATTTTCTGCTTTCAGTGCTGTTGCGCTTTGAATGACAATTGCGCGGTCGTGCGACGCTGCACCCAAACAAATTTTTTATTATTTTGTTCCCATAAATAGAGATTTCTTTTGGTGGTATTTGATCACCCCTGCGGTTTTTATTTTTTGCTACAAATAAAAAAAAAAAATGAAAATTTTGAAAAAAAAAAAATTCTCTGTTTCTCTCACAAAGCTTTGTAAATAAGTACATTTTCTCCATCACTGGTGGGCAGTGATGAGGCTACACTGACGGGCACCGATGAGGCAGTACTGATTGGCACTGATGATGAGGCACTTATATGCAGCAATGATGAGCACTGTTAGGCGGCACTGATATGCAGCACTCATAGGTGGCACTGGGCACTGAGAGGTGGGCACTGGTAGGCACTGATATGTGGCACTGGTACGCACTGATAGGGGCCCATTCCCTGGTGGTCTAGGTTGGCATCTGAAGGTGGCACTGAGTGCCAACCATATTGGGCACTGTGCCCCTTACATGGTGGTCTAGGGTGGTCTCCCTGGTGGTCTAGATCGGCTCCCTGGTGGTCCCTGGTCGGCTCCCTGGTGGTCCTGGGTGGGCACTTTGCTGGTGGTCCCTAGGCAGGCTCCCTGGTGGTCTAATGTGGCGATCCTAGGGGGGGGCGGTGCTGATAAACCATCAGCACAAACCCCCCCCGTCAGAAGAGGAGCCAATCGGCTCTCCTCTACTCAGGTCTGCAGACACGAGTACAGAAAAAGCCGATAAACGGCTTTCCTGTGCTACACTGTGACCATCCGTGACTGGTCACGGCTGATCACAAGGTAAAGTGCTTCAGATGGAAGCGCTTTACCAAGATCGGTAATGCGGGGGGTCAGACTGACCCCCCACACCACCGATCGCCGCGATGCACGCCTCCCCAGGCGCGCGCTGTCATGTTATCCTGAGGACGTCATATGACGCCCAGTCAGGATAACTGAACCACTTCCCGGCCTTCATTCTGCATACGGCGGTCGGGAAGTGGATATAGTAGATATCTCTTAAACAGCCCATGTTATTATAGGCTTACCTGTAGGTACAATTAGAGAATTAAGACTTTACTTCCTCTTTAAGAATTGTGCAGAAGATATAAAAAGTAATGCCAGGATACCAGGTTTTCTCTTAATACACTTCTTTTTTTGTATTCTTGCATACAGATAGTTCTCTAGAGGCCATAAAGAAACCTCAATGTAAGATGCTGGTTGCATTAAAGTCACTGTAAACCCTTTACAACCACTTTAACCTATAGGTAAGCCTATAATAAGGCTTACCTGTAGGTACCGTTAATATCTCCTAAACTTTCACAGTTTAGGAGATAGTTGCTGTATACGCTTGTGCAGACGCCATTGGCGCCTGCACAGTGAAGAAACGGCTCGCCGTGCCATTATTTCACTAGCATTGTGCTGTTACTAGTGGCTCTCCCGCGCATGCGCGGAGCGACGTCACGTAAACTCCGGCCAGTCACAGAGCCGGAGTCCGCAGCCCCGGAAGGAAGAGGGGCAGTCATTGATGCGGTCTGCACAGGGGACAGCGCGATGCATACTAGCCCATTATGCTTTTTCTTTGCAGGAAACTCTAGAGAAAGTAAAAGCCATCTTTAAAATGACAATTGATTTTTTTTTTTTTTTAAATCGATCAGCCATTGGGCTAAATGGGAAAAGAAATGAACCGATACCTCCATCCACACAAGTGACATGGATAAAGGAGTCCTCCCTTCTGCTGATATTGTATTCTCACTCCGCGGTGAGAATACACTGCGTCTGTAGCTGACTGATCGAGAAACATTTTCCAACAAGCCTGTTGGACAGAAGATGATAGTTTATTCACGACCACAGATGGACCACAATTTGGCCCATCCCTGCTGAATCATGTTCCATCTATGGTCCGCTTTAGATTATGAGATTTGAGGAACATAAAGGGGCTTACTGCAAACGTGCACTGTTACTTATCCTGTGCAACGCCTTTATTTGTGCAGATTATACAATACTGTGTATCAAAGTATATTCTATGAAAATCTTATATCTGTAACACATAGCCCTGCTAAGTATTTTAGTTGAATTGGAAACTTAGCATTTGGAAGCAGATTCATTTTGAAGGTTTTCTCTGTTTTTAAGGTGGTGGTAAATGCACTGCTGGGAGCCATCCCTTCCATCATGAACGTACTGCTGGTTTGTCTAATCTTCTGGCTCATCTTCAGTATCATGGGAGTTAACATGTTCGCTGGTAAATACTACCGATGTATCAACACGACAACGTCTGAGTTATTTGACATCTCCGTGGTAAATAATCGCTCAGACTGCTTAGGTTTAAACAACACAGAAGAAGTGCGATGGGTTAATGTCAAAGTGAATTTTGACAATGTTGGTCTGGGATACCTTTCGCTGCTACAAGTGGTAAGGAAAATCACTGAGATGGTATGAAATTATGTGCATGAGTAGCATGAACAGTATATCACTTCTGTCATCTATGGCATGGGAATGAGAGAACAGAGCTATGGAAAATATCAACTTAAGCACTACATCCTCTTTGAAATTCAGTATCAAATTATTTCTGCTCTCTCTGTAGGCCACCTTCAAAGGCTGGATGGATATCATGTATGCAGCTGTGGACTCCAGAAATGTAAGTAAACTCAGAAGGGTGTAAAGTGGACCTGTCCTCTACACAACAGACAGTGTCAAACTGGTGCTTTATGGACCTCATTCAGCCCCTATGATTGTGGCTCTTAATGAGTTAAGGAATCTTTAATCAATAAGATCTCAGTCTGTTTTACCAGTTGAAGGGATTTAGGTGTATAAAGTCAAAACTAAAATAAATAAAACAATTAAAAAATGAAATTCTTTTATATATGCCACAAGGGAACTTTCAGTATACAGTATATACAGTTGTGCTCATAAGTTTAGGCTACAGTCCTGTCTCCTATGTTCCTGTACTTGTATGACTTATGGATTTTATGAAATATGAATAAAGGTGTTTTTTAACGGGGTGCGGCCGTCCGGCGAATTCCTTTGATGCTCAATATACAGTTGTGCTCATAAGTTTACATACCCTGGCAGAATTTATGACTTCTTGGCCATTTTTCAGAGAATATGAATAACACAAAAACTTTTCTTTCACTCATGGTTAGTGTTTGGCTGAAGCCATTTATTATCAATCAACTGTGTTTACTCTTTTTAAATCATAATGACAACAGAAACTACCCAAATGACCCTGATCAAAAGTTTACATACCCCAGTTCTTAATACCGTGTATTGCCCCCTTTAAAGCGGTTGTCTACCCATGGATTTGATAGTGTCAAAAAAGAGTTAATATTCCCGGCATGCCGGAAATGCTAGCTGTCTCCTTGATTGTGCTCTCAACCAAACTAGCAAACCATCCAATGGGTGGTGTCATAATGGATCACATGTGCAGCATCATGGCAGTTGCAGATTAAACAGAGGCTAATGCCTCGTACACACGGTTCGACGATCGCACGTACGATCGTGTCGAATCGTATGTTGGCTGTTGTATGCAGCATACTGACTGCACTACACAATCG
>BLSH010191437.1:910963-924771 GCA_018402905.1 Glandirana rugosa
GAGATTAGGTTCTTCACCTTTTACTCCCCAAGACAACTTTGGTTTGGTGCCAGTCCATCTGGTTGATACAAAAGTCGGTATTCACGGTCCTTTTAAATCAACAAACCCTACATTTCTTTTTGGGTGTTTATTGAAGTCCACTTTATGTCCTGAGGGACTTTTGTACATCACACCGACAAAGTTCTACGTGTTATTCCTCTGTGAACTTCTTACCAGCTCAGCGGTCTTCTTTCGGTAATGATACGTTTACGATGTTTCATAGGACGAATGTTATGCGATTCGTCGTGTCTCTGTTCAATTTTGGTCTCATCACTCCAAATGACTTTGTGCCAGAAGGTTTGAGACTTGTCTCTGTGCTGCTTAGCGTATTGTAAGCAGGATACTTTGTAGCATTTGCATAGTAATGGCTTTCTTCTGGCGACTCGACCATTCTTCAAGTGTCTCCTTATTGTGCATCTTGAAACAGCCACACTACATGTTTTCAGGGAGTCCTGTATTTCACCTGAAGTTATTTGTGGGTTTTTCTTTACATCCCAAACAACTAAATTTTCCTGGCACTTATGGCTGAAAACATAGTTGGTCTACCTGACCGTGGTTTGGTTTCAACAGAACCCCTCATTTTCCACTTCTTGGATTAGAGTTTGAACACTGCTGATTGGCATTCTCAATTCCTTGGATATCTTTTTATATCCCTTTCCTGTTTTATACAGTTCAACTAACTTTTCCCACAGATCCTTTGACCATTCTTTTGCTTTCCCCATGATTTAGAATCCAGAAACGTCAGTGCAGCACTGGATGAAAGATACAAGGGTCTGTGAGGAGTCCAGAAACTCATTGACCTTTTATATACACACACTAATTACAAGCAAACAGATCACAGGTGAGGATGGTTACCTTTAATAGCCGCTCACTTGTGTGCTTGTTATCAGGCCAAAATCACCAGGGTATGTAAACTTTTGATCAGGGTCATTTTGGGTAGTTTCTGTTGTCATTATGATTTAAAAAGCGTAAACACAGTTGATTGATAATAAATGGCTTCAGCCAAACACCAACCATGAGTGAAAGAAATGTTTTTGTGTTATCATTCATATTCTTTGCAAAATGACCAAGAAATCATAAATTCTGCCAGGGTATGTAAACTTGTGAGCACAACTGTATAATAGTGTCTGTGTGTTGAGAGAGAAAGAAAGAGAAGAGCGGGGATCCGGCCACAATAGCGGCTTGTGTATGGCAACCACCAGGATTATGGAGGACCAGCAATCGTTCAGTAGAGCGTCGTGCACCCGAAGGAGGCTGCGTGGGTTGCTATAGGTTTAAGGTCATGGGCCACATCAGACGGCTGCGCGAGCTAATGGGTTGAGCATGCCTGGTCTATGGAAACACGAAAAGCAGTTTAAATTACCTGATCCTCTGCTCCCACAGGCTCCATCTGTGTTGCTAGACTGGTCCCCACAGGCTCTTGTCTCCTATGTCCCAGTGGTCACAGGTCCTTTAACCACCTGATGACCGGAAGGTTTTACCCCCTTCATGACCAGGCCATTTTTGGTCTATTCAGCACTTTGCTACTGGCAATTGTGCGGTCGTGCAACCCAGTACGCAAATTAAAGTGCTTGTTAACCCAAAACAAAAAAATGCTGCTCCTGTCTCTTTAATGTGCAATTAGCAGCATGGTGCTTTTGCTTTTTAAATTATCCCTCTGTATCCCCTAAAATATCTGTTTGATAATGCCAGGTCATGACTTCTCCCCTGTGTACTGACTCCCCTTGTATATTGCTTATCCTGAGAGCTTATAGTCTATGCAGGCTATGTCCCTCCCAGCTCTCCTATCTCCTGTGTGCCTGTCTTTAACTCCTCCCTCCTACCCCTGCCTATTCCTCTCCTAGCTTCTCCTCTCTGCTTTCATAATTAACTCTAAGGCCTCATACACACAGGCGTTTTTTGACGCCACGTTTTTGGGCGTTTCTTGCAGCTCTCCATGTTATTCAATGGCCCTCTAAAAACGCCGGCGTTTTTGAGCAGTAGAGGGCGTCGGCGTTAGTGAGCTGTTTCTAGAATGCAGGACCAGTGCGTTCTGAGGCTGTAGCGTTTTGGCGTTTTCTTTACGCCAATCGGCAAAATGCTCACTAACGCCGTACCGGCGTTAACCGGCGTTTTTTCACGCCAACGTTTTTAGGTTGAAAAATAGCAGAGGACTGATTTTTTTAAATAAACGCCTACTGATGCCGACGCTCACTAATGCTCACTAACGCTGATGCATAACGCCAAAAAAAAACGCAGATTTTTTCAAAACGTTGGACCTGATGTTTTGCTTATTTTTTTTCAGACGCCCGTGTGTATGAGGCCTAAAAGCTCCTATCCCTCTGTATTAGAAGAAGTTCACCCGGAGTCAGTGTTATATCAGAAATATTCTTATCTATATAGATAACACAGCACAGCTCTCTCTCTCCAGCTGATGTTAGCAGCCCTCCCTCAGGACTTCTAAGCTGAGAAAGAAAAGCACAAAAACGACAACTGATCCTAGTAAGAAGGTGTGTTATCTATACAGAGAAGTATATATATGTTATAACACAGACACAGAACAACTTCTTGTTATAATACAGAGCGGATGGGAACTTTTTATAAGGTGGCTTAACACTTTCAATATATATATATATATTTTTTTTTTTTTTACACAAATAGAACTTTTGGTGGTATTTGATCACCACTGGGTTCTTTTTTCATAATATATATATATATATATATATATATATATATATATATATAATTATATGAAAAAAGACTGCAAATTTGGAAAAAAAAAAAACAATATTTTCTACTTTCTGTTATAAAACATATCCAATGAAAAAAGTCAAATTCCTTCGTAAATTTATGCCAAAATGTATTCTGCTACATCTTTTGTAAAAAAAAAAAATGTATACAAATGACAGCCGGGAGGGAGCGCTCTCATTCTGAGTGGACGTCATATGTTGTCCTCCCCTGAATGGGGCACGATGCAGCGTGATCTGTCACCCACTGTGTCCACCGGACACAGACGATGACAGAGCAGTTTACTGGTGTGCTGCCAGTACCACATGATCCCTGTGACCAATCACAGCAGATCACATGACAAGTGTACACAATGGATGGCTTCCATTCATGTCATTCATTGTGTACATTTGTGCTGCTCGCTGTGATTGGTCACAATGATCACATGGTACGGACAGGGCCAATCACAGCCCATCTGTACCATGTGATTAGCTGTGGCCAATCACAAAAGTAAACACTGAGTGAATGCATTTCATTCAGAAAAAAAAAATGGAGAGGAAACAGCCAGACTGCTGTTCCCTGTCTTGTAAACACAAAACTCTGTGTGTGATTGTAGACAGCCTATCAAAACCAAAATCATTTGCTGAAATCTGCTGGCAAACTCGTGCTGTGTCCAATCACAGCACAGGTCGGCAGGGGGCTTGCTCAAGCGCACCTCCACACCCGGAAGAAGGCCGTTATGTACATGTAAGTGATTGTGCCTGTACCTGCTGCCCACTTGCAGTATATTTACTGTGTGTGGTTGAAAGGAAAAAGAAGGAGGCGCCTCTAAGTGCAGTATTAAAAGCAAATTTATTTCACAACGGAATAAAAACACTCACTAGATATGGGAGAATGATCAGCATTAGAACCAGTCCATAGTGGCGACACTGTGGGTACTCTGCGGCAGGGGATGTGTCTCCTGACACTGTAGTAGGTCTCTAGTCGTCCATGGAAAGATGGTAAACAGCCGGCTGTGTGTCCAGGACGAGGCTTGGAACGCAGGAGACGGGGCGCAGGCAAGTGACGTCACTGCTATGCGACGCGTTTCATTGGCGAAAGGTGGCCCAGATGACGATGAGACCGCGCCTCTTCCTCAGGCAAGGACTGGCCAGTGGGAGATAGGCTGAACATATATAGGCTAAATAAGCTGGAGGCTGGGCCAATGTAAATTACCTCTCTAAGGCTATATCCGGGAAAGGGAAGAGTGTATGCAGAGGAGGTATATCAGAAGCATCAACATCAGAACGCACAATGATAAAATACAGTAAAAAAGAGTAATGCAAATTCAATCAAGAAGGATAAATTACATTAAAACATTAAAAAAATTAAAAGGAGAGGCTGCATAACACAACCTAGTGTATAATATCATGTGTATGGAAAAGGGGAAGGGATGTGCATTAGGTTGTATCTATAAATAATCGGGATAGAAATACATTAATGCTACTTCACAAAAAAAATATACAGACATGCAAGTGGGGATAGGATCACTATATGGAAGATAGACTAAAGATGTTTATGCAGTATGTAAGGAGCAAAACCATATGCTATATACGTGATTCATATGCCTAGTCTCCTAGGAGATAGGGATGCACGGGTCGCATGAAAAAACGTATGTTAGCAAGTAGCATGGGGACAACCTATTTACAAATCGCATAGAGAAAGCATGTTGATGGAAGCATATGACAATTGTTATTAGAAGTCCATATGCGACCAACACTCTACCACATACATTATCCGAAAATAGATCATGATGTCGCATATGTGAACCATACACAACAACCATCACTATAACATATGTAAATATTAGAAAAATCAAATATGGGTGTATATGCATAATTGAGGTATATACGAAGAAAGTTCGTCCTCATGACAAGAAGGATTGGACCATACATAAACGCATGGGTCACTAGTTAAATCTAGAAGGCGCATATATAATGAAAAAAGACACCCCCTATGTGGAAACTATTGGTATTCATGATGGCAAAATCAGGCTGTTAGTGGTGAAAAATACAGAGGAGCCAGTAGGTGGGAATGACAGACTACAAGATAGTGGACGTCTCAATACTCTCGTTTAGGCCACCAGGTGAGAGAACATCTAACGAAAAAATCCAATAGGTTTCCCAAGCGCAGAGTTTTTTGAAACGTTCTGCTTCGGGTAATGTGGAGGCAATCTGTTCAATAACCCAAACCCTCAAACCTTGTGTGGACTTCTTATGTTTATCTAAGAAGTGTCTGGGTACGCTATGGTGGTCCTCACCCTCTTCAATGAGCCTCCGGTGTTCGCCAAAGCGACACCTCAATGGTCGAATAGTGCGGCCCACATATAGTAGGCCGCATGGGCATGTGAGACCATACACTACAAAGTTTGAGGAGCAGTTATAGAACTGTTTTAATGTGTAAGTCCTTCCTTTGGCCTAGAATGAGGATTGTCCGTGATTAACAAAGGCGCATGTTTTGCAAAGTGCCTTGTGGCATTGGAACATTCCTACCAAAGGAATTAATGTAGGTATAGTGGGTTCGGTCCTAGAGTTTCTCAACTTACTAGGCGCAATCCTCCCTTTTAGATTAGGAGCTCGGCGGTAGGTCACACGAGACTCAGGAGGTAATGCATCTTTGAGGTGGGGGTCCTGCAGTAGGACATTCCAATGTCTGGAGAGTATTTTTTCCATATTTTTATGTTTGGTATGGAAAGTAGTCGTAAAGCGGAGGGAATAATTTGCTACTTTGCGCTTTTTGGGCGGTTGTTTTATTTTATATGTTTCGAAGGCCTCATCCACCAACGTCTCCGGATAAGCTTTATCCAAAAACTTAGTTTTTAGGAGAGTGCCCTGAGCTGTATAATCATCAGTAGCAGTGCAGTTATTTCTCAGTCTGCAGAACTGCCCTTTCGGGATGTTTTTTACCCATGAGGGGTAATGGCAGCTCTTATAGTGTAAAAAAGAGTTGCCAGCTGTAGGCTTGGTGTAGTTACGAGCTAATATACTATCTCCTTTATGGTACAGTTCTAAGTCCAAACATGCTAAGGAGCTGGAACTGGAGACATAAGTGAAGGATAGACCATAAGGATTGTTGTTGCAGTGGTCTACAAACTGGTCGATGAGGTTGGGAGGGCCGTCCCAAATGATGATTATATCATCAATGTATCTAACATAAAAAACGATATTGGCCGAAAAAGGGTTATTGGTAGAGACATACTTTCCCTCCCAATACCCCATAGCTAGGTTGGCATAAGAGGGGGCAAAATTTGCCCCCATAGCCGTGCCTTGTGTCTGTAGAAAAAAATTGCCATTAAAACTAAAATAATTATGTGTAAGACAAAAGGAAGTGGCTTCCAGGATAAATTTGGCCTGTCTAGGATTCATCATTTGATCTTCTGCAAGAAAATGTTCCAGAGCCCTAAGCCCGTACTCATGAGGAATGGAGGTGTAGAGGGAGCACACGTCCAGGGACAGCCACATGTACGAGGATTCCCAACTATAATTAGCAAGGAGCCCTAGTAGGTGCGACCCATCTTGAATGTAGGAGGACAATTGTGTGACAATGGGTTGTAGATGAAAACCGACATATTGGCTAAACCCAGACGTCACACTCTCCATGGCTGCCACTGTGTGTGGTTGGCAGACGGTTGAAGTCATCAAGACCAGGGCTGCAGTTAGGAATCACGGGGGCCCTATACAGCCTATCTGACAGCCCCCCCCGATGGGGGGTGACTGAGAACATAGATTTATCAGCCCCTTCCTCTACAGCCTCATCTGCACAGATAAATGAACTTGAAGTGCTCTGAGGCTTCATGCTCATTCACAAACAGAAGCATAGTAAACACAGTTTACTATGCTTCAGTGATGGACACAGGAGGGCTTGGTACCGATCACTCACTGTGTTCATTTAGGAGAGGAAGGGGCCAACAAATTAAATATTTACCAGCCCCTTTCCCTGCTCTAAACATCCTTCTGTTTTCCTGCAGTAGCTGTCGGCAGGAGAGGAGGGAAGTCGGGAGCGCTGCAGGGAAAAGGGGCACACAGGGGGACCCAGACAGCAGACGGAAGGGGTGCATGCGCTAGAACCAATCCCCCTGCAGTGAAGCCAGAGGGAGAGAGTGCCAGTGCTCCAGGGGGAGGCAGAGGAGGATTGGTGTTTGCAATGAGACAGTACAGCCGGCCCTCCTGCTCAGCAGATGCCTGGGCCCCCTTTTGAACTGATGGGAGCCAGGCCCAGTACAGGAGGGTTGGCTGTACTGCCTTATCAGCGGCCCTGATGAAGACCGATGCCCAATGCTCTGCATTGGACGTGAGAACACAGAGGAGCGGTCCACTGCTGAAGCATAAGGGAGCGTCAGATGCTGCGGGAGCAGAGGATCAAATAGGTAATATTGCTTTCCCTGGCCCTTAGACCCTTATGAGTATTTAACCCCTTGCGGTGTGGAGCAGCCTCATTTTTATTTTCCCTGGTACTGAGCATTAATACCTTTTGTAATGTTTTGTTCTGCAAACAAAATTGTAGAGTAATTCTAAATGGGAAAAATCAGAGAATAAATCTGCTGTATCTAAATTAATTCTATCACTGCTCAGACCAGGAAAAGGTTTTTGGAATTTTTTTTATGTTTTAACCAATTCTGCCTAAAAAAAAAAAATCTTATTTGTCCTGATAGATATTAGTGCGCACATACAAATAATTGTTCTCTTGCAGCGCGTGCATGAGGGGGAAGATGAGGTTATGACATAGTAACACAATATATATACACACACACACACACATAGAACCATCATCTGATGAGTATTGTGAGGAGCAGAATGCAACTATCACCTTTACTAGTGGTGCAGGAATAGGGACTGTCATAACTAAACATTCCTGTTTTGCAGGTTGAAGAACAACCTCAGTATGAAGTAAATATGTACATGTATCTATACTTTGTAATATTCATCATTTTTGGAGCTTTCTTCACTCTGAACCTTTTCATTGGTGTCATCATTGACAACTTCAACCAACAAAAGAAAAAGATAAGTATTGGGTAGATTGGTCTTACATATAGGCCATGGACACATTTTTATGTATGAATATCATACTATAGCTAAATACCTGGTTCCATTGTAGCATATATATAGTGTACATACAGTGTGTGTGTATATATATATATATATATATATATATATATATATACACACACACACACACTTTTTTTTTCCAAACATTTAACCGTCAGCAAAAGAATGTGTTTGTTGAACATAGTATGACGTTTGAATATGAAGTAATGTATCAGCAGTGCTGTGAATGTTTTTAAAAGGAGGATACTATCCAATTAGGATGTTGTTGTTTTGTGTGACATGAGGCAGGCTGTGATCCCTTGCTGGATCCCTATTGCTTTCCAGGTAGGGAGATCTTTCCCAGTCCACAGCACCGTTTTGATTGTATATTGAAAAGCAAACGTTTTTTTTTTTTTCACTTTTAGACATGGTAGGAACAGGGACAAAGCAATTAAACTTTTCAGTTTCTGGTGTCTTTTTCTGAAGTGCATTCTCAAAGTGGTTGTAAAGGCAGAAAGTTTTTTTATCTTAATGTATTCTATGCATTAAGATAAAAAACACCTTCTGTGTGTGGCAGCCCCCCTAATCACTTACCTGAGCCCCTTCTCTCTGTAGCGATGTCCACGATCCCATCAGCCATCCAGTACACTCCTCCTGATTGGCTCCCATGGCTGTCAATCAAAGTCTGTCAGCCAATCGGAGGAGAGAGGGGGTGGGGCCAAGTCAAGGCTCTGTGTCTGAATGGATACATGGAGCTCTGACTCGGCTTGGGTGGTCCCACAGAGAGCTGCTGGCTGAGGGGGCACTCGAAGGAGAGAGGGGCCAGAAGAGGGACCCGAGAAGAGGAGGATCCAGAATGCTTTGTGCAAATACAACTGCACAGAGGGAAGCATAACATGTGTAGTATATATGCGTTTTCTAGCAGGGTTTTGGCTAGGAGAGGTAAATTTAGTCAGGCCTGACTGTAATGTGCAGGCTGAATGTTTTGATCTGGGCTGGGAGGAGTGGCTCAGGGAGGATTGGGTGGACTTAACAGATGAGGTCACCAGAACCTCCCACTTCTTTCTAGAAACTTGGAGAAGGTTTTCTGGTCAGAGTGCTGGGAGTTGGTTGGAGCCATCTGGAGTATTCTAAGGAGCCTTTACCAATCCCCAAGCGGTATTGGCAGGGGGCAAACCTCCTTAACCACTTCAGCCCCGGAAGGATTTCCCACATTAGGACCAGAGCACTTTTTGTGATTCAGCACTGCATCACTTTAACTGACAACAGCGCGGTCGTGCGACGTTGTACCCAAACAAAATTTGCGTCCTTTTTTCCCCACAAATAGAGCTTTTTTTTTGGTGGTATTTGATCGCCTCTGCGTCATTTCTGATCACCGCTATAAACAAAAAAAAAGTGACAATGTTGCACAAAAAAAAAACAAAACAATATTTCTTACTTTTTGCTAAAATACAAAAAAACTTTTTTTTCCTTGGTTTTGGCCGATTTATATTCTTCCTCATATTTTTGGTAAAAAAAATTGCAATTGGCGTTTATTGATTGGTTTGCGCAAAAGTTGCCTCGTTTACGGATGATGAGAATTAATTTCTGGGGTTTTTATTTTTAACTAGTAATGGCGGCGATTTTTAGCGGTACTGCGATATTGGGTCGGACTATTTTGATACTTTTTTGGGACCATTGGCATTTATACAGCGATCAGTGCTATAAAAATGCACTGATTACTGTGTAAATGCCATTGGCAGTGAAGGGGTTAACCTTCAGGGGAGAGATCAGGGGTTAACTGTGTTCCCTAGGCGTGTTCTAACTGTATGGGGGCTGGACTGCTATGGGCATAAGAGATCTAACTGAACCCAATGACAGGGATCAGTAGATCTCTCATGTCCCCACTGTCAGAATGGGGAACCGCCATGTTTACATCGGCGGTTGCCCGTTCTTTGGCTCTGGATGCTCATCGCGGCTCGCCGGCGGACATTGGGTCCGCCCGAGCCGCAGGCACACTCCTCCGGAGTGTGGCGGACACGAGCGCATGCTGCCGGCTGCCATTCTGCAATCGTCGTTTATTTACGGCCATTCACGGTACACATCCACACTGCCGCAGTAAATATACTGCGGGCGGTGTGGAAGTGGTTAAATACTCTGAGTCAGCCCAATCTTGGAATAGTGTCGGGTGGAAGTCTGGAGATGTAGCAGAGGCGCTGTGGTGCAGGCCCCTACCCGGGAGGTCGCCCCTAGTCTGGGAGGGTGACCTTGGGGTCTGGGGGTTCGGGTGCAGCCAGGAAAGAGAGTGAAAGGTATAGAGAAGCCTGATAAATTTCCTTCAGGCTGGAAACTAAGTTCTGAGCTGGAGAGAAGCAAAGAAGTGTTAAGCTGTGAGTTCTATGTAGAGAGAGAACTGTAAGAGAAACAGTCAGCAAGTGAAGTGCTGGAGAGTTGAGAGGAGCAATAGTCTGCAGAGGGAGAGTCTGCAGTGAAGTGCGCATATACAGGACAGTATATGGAATCCTTGTACCATAATTCTTTGGGCAATCCACAGTTACCCCTTATACCTATCCAAGTTATTTCCCCTAAATAAAACAACAAAAACAAGAGCAGGTCTGGTCAGTGTCTCTGCATGTGTGATATATGGCGCAATTAAGATCAGCTATCAGGTGAACCACTACTACCAGCCACTCTCAAGGGAGCACATGTCTACACATGTTTGTTGTTATTGAAAAAAAAAAAAGCGAGCCTTTACAATCACTTTAATATTTTTGGAGAATCCACTAAAAGTGAGGGTACTCTTCTTTGGTTTGTAAAGTGGGCATCACCATGTATGTTTTCCCCATTACTAGATCATACACACAGCTGCATTAATCAGCAACCCGTTTAAGCCTTTCATGACCAGGGTCAAAACAAACCTTGGGGCGGGCAGGGCGGCAGCAATAAAGTGCTGCTATTTTAGTGGGGCTTTTCCGCTGCTATAGCGGTGCTTTGGGGTTTGGGGTTAAAAGCGCAGGCGCGCTGCGCTCCCGAAGTGGTGTTCAGCTGCTTCGGAAGCACTGGGCATTCATTTCAATGGCAGGTCTTTTTTTATCGTCCCGCAAGCGCACCGCCCCAGTGTGAAAGCACTCGGGCTTTCACACTGGGGTGGTTTGTGGGGCGTTTTTCAGGTGCTGTTTAGCAGTAAAGTGCCTGAAACACGCCCCAGTGTGAGAGGGGCCTAAAGGAGTTATATAGGCAGAAGGTTTTTTACCAGGAAGAAAGAGAGCAGTGCTGCTGCAGATGGGTACAAACCTGGATCGATACAGGACTCAGGTAAGTATATGGAGAGGGGGAGCAAAAAGCTAGTGAAAGGTTTTTTACCTTAAAGAAGTTTTAAAGTCAGAACGTTTTTTTATCTTAATGCATTTTATGCATTAAGATAAAAATCCTTCTGTGTGTAGCAGCCTCCCCAGCACACCCTCTCTGTCCAGTAATGTTCACGAGTCCCTCGGCCGTCCATGCCTCTCCTTCCTGATTGGCTGAGACATAGCAGCGGTGCCATTGGCTCCTGCTGCTGTCAATCAAAGTCAGTTAGCCAATCAGGGGAAAGAGGGGACAGGGCCGAACGGCAGCTCCGTGTCTGAATGGATACATGGAGCTGCTGCTTGGCTCGGGTGTCCCCAGAGCAGACTGCTTGCTGTGGGGGCACTCGACAGGGGGGAGGGGCCAGGAGCAGCGAAGAGGGAATCAAGAAGAGGAGGATCCGGGCTGCTCAGTGCAAAATCACTGCACAGCGGAGGGAAGTATAACATGTTTGTTATTTAAAAAGAAACAGATTTTACAATCACTTTAATGCCTAAGCCTAATTTTGACATGTGTGTATTAATACTGTACAAATCAACCACTTGGTATATCCAGGTAGATTCTGCCTTGTTTTCTTTCAGGCTTTCATTTGGTGGTAAATGCTAATGTATATATTCTGATTTTGTTTTATTATCAAAGGAAAACTGGCCCAAAATAGTAAAAAATATATATATATTTTTTTAAAATGTAGCTGTATATTTTATGCCATTACCATGTAACACCACCAAAAAACCCTGCAAAATGAATTCTCCTACTCCTCACAATCACGGTGACACCATATATTTTTATGCGCTGGTTCTTTGTACTCCTAGTAGAGCAAACAATAGTACTTATTTGGTATATTTTTTTGTTCTACCTAAACGCACTAACACTCTTTCAGAATAAATGATCACTGCAATAGTGAATCAGATCCTGTGATCAGGATCCGGCTCCCCTGGGTCCCGATCACTAGTAGGAGTTACAATAGTACAGGGGGTGGGGGAGATCTGTGGACAAGGTCTGGCAGATACCTCTTTTGGGAAGATTTTCGCTTTAGATGGAATACAATTTTTGCAAGGCTGCTTTGCTACTTTTTATTCTATAAATGCTAGTTTCCTGGCTTTCTAATTGGTTCTTTGAATCAGTACTTTGATTTATTGACCTGAAACAACAATGTAGATAAAGACTTTACTCTGATTTTCCTGATCTACATACTTGTTCTAGGCCAATAACTATAACAGTATTGAAGTCAAGGTAATGGCCAGGCAACTAGCATTTTCAGGTGGTCAGCAGCGGCATCCCACAAGTTTCTCCTAGAAAGGTTGACTTTAATACAGTTTATAATCTTGTGCAGAAGCACTTGTCATCTATGTGATATTAGACAATCTGTGTTACTCAATAGCAACAAATCAGATTCTTCAGTAGTGCAGGGGGGGGTCTGGTTTTAGTAGGGCAGTATAAGTTATCTGCGATCATTCTTATGAGGGTTTCTAATAATGAAACTGCAAATAACAAATCTGATTTTCTCTTATACTTTGGAGGAAAAGATATATTCATGACAGAAGAACAAAAAAAATACTACAATGCTATGAAGAAACTGGGATCGAAGAAACCGGTGAAACCAATTCCGAGACCCGAGGTAAAGTATAGTGATGTCTACACACCCGAATAAAGTCTGTTCTCCTAACTATTTCGATTCCAAATTTATCTTTCAAAGTTTAATTTTTCTTCACATCATACTCTATTTTACTATTGGTCTTCTGCAGAACCCAGTCCAAGGAGTGGTGTTTGATTTCATCTCCAAACAAGCCTTTGACATTGTAATCATGATCCTGATTTGCCTTAACATGGTGACAATGATGGTAGAAACGGATGACCAGAGTGAAGAGAAAATCAATATACTTTTCAAAATCAATTTGGTCTTCATTGTCATCTTCACGACAGAGTGTGTCCTTAAAATGTTTGCACTGAGACAGTACTTCTTCACAGTTGGATGGAATATTTTTGATTTTGTAGTGGTCATTCTTTCTATTGCTGGTAAGTCTTTGCCACCTATTGCTAACATTCTGTATAAACCTTTTGTTCATCAGTTGATTACAGTACAACCATCAACATTACTAATCTGATCCGAACCTCCTGTGTGCTCATGTAACTGATCCAGTGAGTTTAAATGCAGTTCACTGAAAGAATCCTTGAACAAAACCAGTAGTGGCCCGTCCATTAGGGGCACAGGGGCGCTGCCCCCCTAATCCATGTGCCTGGCCCCTAATCTATATGCAGGGCACCAGACGCATGGATTTCAATGTTTTTTTTTTTTTAAGCACATGATTAGAGCCTGAAGCTCTAATTGGCTTCAATAAAGGATGAGTTCAGGGCGCAGAGCCCTGAGCCCACCCAGTTATGTGACAATAGCAAATTAGTAGGGTTGTCCCGATACCACTTTTTTAAGACCGAGTACAAGTACAGATACTTTTTTTTTAAGTACTCGCCGATACCGATTACCGATACTTTTTTTTTAAGTCATCTGACAGTGGTACTAATATGCAGCACTGATGGGCTTTGATAGGAGGCGCTGATGAGGCGTAGACTGTCAGTAGTTTTTAATTTTAATTTTTTTTTTTCACAATTTTATTTTTTACAATTCATTTTTTATTATTTTTTACAATTTATATATTTTTTACAATGCTTTCTTTTTTT
>BLSH010191437.1:929288-943099 GCA_018402905.1 Glandirana rugosa
AGTACTTTTGTTCATAGAGTTAACCCTCTAAGGGTGAGATAAGGACAAGACCACCGTTCATCTAAATAAGAATGAAAGTAAGGCCACGGGTCCTGTCACGTAGAGGGACTACCGCTGTGTCGTTCTTTTACGCTAACCAAGATTGGGAGAGTGGTGATATGAGTTTAGATTTTTATTTCAGAACGGTAATCGATATGAAATTAGCAGAGTGCAAAAGGTCGGTACGTTCACTCTAGAAGTTTGTTCTTCGGTATAGACAGGTCTTTCGTCGCGACATAGTCGTCTAGTGTTATGGTATAAAGAATATCTTTGGTCTCTCTCTCGAAACGAACCAAAGGTATCTTTAGAGTTGTGTTTGTTGTTGTTGTTGTCCGGAATTATGATTCAGTACGCGACTCTTGAGTGTAACAAAGGCTTACAGTAATTAGCCCTCAAGGTGGTATCATGCTGTGGAAACAATGTGAGTTCTCAGCGCATGACTTAGTATTAAGGCCTGTTGTTGTTGTTGTTTGTGTTGAGATTTCTATGGAAACCAAGCAAAGCTCTCTCTCTGGTTTCTATAAGAAATATGGTATTGTGATCTGCTGATACAGCGCTGCTTTCTGGACAGATATGGCTTCTTGTTTGAAGATCTCACTTGCATGGCTGGAAAACGTGAGACGATTAAAGTATAGCTAATGGCAAGACTTTATTTTTAGATTTGAGTATAGTGGTGAGAGGGTTAGAACCAATCGCATTTTCTTGCTGTGTCGCCATCAGGGAGATGCACTGTCCTGGGCACCGGAATGAAAGTAAGAATAAATCTACTTGCCACCAGAACAGGAATAGAGTGGGAATCTCCCAATTGAGATACTTGTTTTCATGATAACTATCTAAGAGGGTATATCTCTCACATCAAAAGATATTCTCTCACATCCTGTCAGGTTTACAGCACGGAAAGTGAAGGGAAATTTCCCCAATGGAACACAGATGGCAAAAAAAAAAAAAAGACAGTGGGGTTTTTTAATTTACCTTAATGCATTCTCTGCATTAAAGCAGAGCTCCACCCAAAAGGCGGAAGCTCCTCATGTTCGCACCCCCCCCCCATCCACTGCCACATTTGGCACCTTTTGTGGGAGGAGAGGCGGGCAGATACCTGTCGAAACCAGATACCCACTCCCACTTCCGGGTAGGATCGCTCTACGAAATTTCTGATCCCCCCTCCCCCCCCGCTGCCTTCTGGGAGACACACAGGTCTCAGAAGACAGCTGGACCATTCAGAAAGCGCAGCGTGACTTGCGCATGCGCAGTAGAAAACAGGCTTCACTTAGTGAAGATGCTGGAACCTGCACCCAAAGCCGATTGACGAATCAGCTAGGTGTGCTGACATCGTGGGATACCTGGACAGATAAGTGTCCTTGTATTAAAAGTTAGCACCTACAGCATTTGTAGCTGCTGGCTTTTAATTTTTTTTTTTACACGGTGGAACTCCGATTTAAGGTAAAAATCACCCCACTACTTGCCCCACTGCCTAAACACTTACCTGCCTCCTTTCACAATCCAGTGCTGTCCTGTTTGCAGCAGAACTCGCCCCTCTTCTTGGATTATGGGAGACTCTCAGAGCAGTGGGAGCTGCCATAGGCTCCCACTGCTGTCAGTCAAATCCTCTGAGGAGGGAGTGGTGGGTGTGGCTGTTTCCCACTGTTTGTGACTATAGATGCACACAGCACGGCTCGGAAGAGCATCTGCATGGGTGCCCCCTCAGCACAAGAATGGAGGAGGAGACAGTGCTGGCAAGGGACTCCAGACAAGGACGTAAGGGACCACTCTGTGCAATACCACAGGTAAGTATAACATATTTTCATGCCTTCATAATCGCTTTAACTCTCTCCTGCTCTATGCAAACTGAAAAAATAGGTTTGCCTTTAGATACATTTTAACAAACAGAAGACTATCTCCAATTTAGCCGAGAAATATATAGATATAGTTAGTTCAGCTTTGGCTGGCTGGTGCTGTGTATGCTAAGCTTAGATTTATCACGGCCATTGCCTGGTTTAAACTTGCTAACAAACACTTTTTAAATGCAGTAATACGAAAACTACTAAAACCATGTTGGTTGTTCAGTTGACAAAGCTTCTCTTGGTAACTCTAGAAGTCTTAATTCTTTTGTAGACACTGCATCATAATTTATAATACTGATGCATATGTGTACAATAAATGTATAATAGATTTGTATGGTTTAGTGTAATAAATTAAGAACATGACTGACAGGATCTGGGCAAACTTGCTGAGGACTGCACCGATAAAAGAGGAAGTCTGTGCATTTTCAAATGGCCAGTATAACTAATGAAAAATGTAACTTTATTGAGAGGAGCTGCAAAGTACATTCACAAATATGTATATAAAAGATGCCATATAGCAATCACAGTGATACCAATGTTATATTCAAATAATGGCTGGTCCAGGGACAACATTTGCAGCAGGTTCAAGCTGTCATTTGATCCAAAAGAGGACAAGCTAGATCTCTCTGCTTTCAATAAGATCTGTCCACCCTTAAGAATCATAAAGCAGACCACAAACGTGAGATAACCGTTGCCCAGTTAAGACAACAATTTCATACCCGCAGCCATACCCAGTCAACAGATCTCTGAAGAAAAAACAAAAAAGTGCTGGACATGTTTAGAAACTCAAGTCAATATTTTGCCTTGAATATGTCAGTGGATGTGTGTCTGACGCTACACCATTCTCCCATTTACATAATTGTACATACTCTGAGAGTACATGTTTATGTAAAAACTTGTGGAAAGTTCCTGCTTGTCCAGTAATACCACCTTAGAGCGATTCCTGTGCTTTACACTGGCAGAACAAAGCAGCAGGATTGGTTTAATGCCCCCCCCCCTCAACTATTACTGTATATGTCCATCTATATTAGAGAGATTCACCCTCTCTAACTGTCCTGATCAACAAAGTGGCACTAGGATTGAACAGGAGTATACATTAAAAATTCTGACCTTCCACCAGAAGAGAAACTAGGGGAAATCTTCAAATGGAGAGTTCCATTTCTGTGACAACTGTCTAAGTGGAGATCCTCTAACTTTCTGTTGAGTCTACAGGAAGTGAAATCTCTGTAAGGAGACACACAGATGTCAAAAACAAAAAATAACAGTTTTAACCCTCCATTAATCTATTCAAAATTAAAACAAACACTTTGGCACTATATATACTTGCCGACCTCCCCATAGCAGATTTACTGGTACAGAACGGCTGCGAACCCATCGGCACCCGCAGATCCTGTGTAAGACACACAGGATGGAGATCTGCCTATGTAAACAAGGCAGAGCTCCATTCTGACAGGGGGAAGGTGATGGATTTTCTTTCCCTGCAAACAGTGTTAATTTCGTCGACTAAAACCTACTAGAACATTTTAGTCGACTAACTTTATACCATTTTAGTCGACTAAAATAAGACTAAAACTAAAACAATTGTGATGACTAAAATACGACTAAAATTAAAATGGTATTTTAGTCAAAAGACTAAAATGGGACTAAAACTAAAATGCTATTTTAGTGAAAAGACCAAGACTAAAACTAAATTGAAAATGAACACTGGTCTGTAGTGCATATTCATACCTCAGTACCATAAATAATAACATATTAGATTTTTCACTCCAGCAGTATATAATGAGTTTGTAAATTGTAGAGAAATGCTTAAATAATGCATTACAATTTAAGTACACCCATTAGATTTTAGACGACTAAAATTAGTTTTAGTCGACTAAAATGTCCTGGAGATTTAGTGGACTAAATACGACTAAAACAATTGCAGAAGAGTAAAATGGGACTAAAACTAAAATGCTATTTTAGTCCTATGACTAAAAATAAATCAAAATTTGCTGCCAAAATTAACACTGCCTGCAAAGCAGGGAAAGAAAATTCATCACTTCCCTTAGTAAAAACACCAAACACAGAATACAAAAACACTGGCCAGGAACACATTTAAAGTGATTGTAAAGTCTTGTTTTTAAAAAAGAAAAAAACAAACATGCTATACTTACCTCCTCTGTGCAATTGGTTTTGCACAGAGCAGCCCGGTTGCTCCTCTTCTCAGGTACATCTTTGCTGTTCCTGGTCCCTCCCTCCTATCAAGTGCCCCCACAACCAGCAGCTTCCTATGGGGGCACCCGAGCCGAGTCCGAGCTCCGTGTATCCATTTAGACACGGAGACCCAACCCGCCCCCCGATTGGCTGACTGACTTTGATTGACAGCCGTGGGAGCCAATCAGGAGGAGTGTCCCGGACAGCTTAGGCATTCATGGACATCGCTGGAGAGAGATGGGGCTCAGATAAGTAATTAGGGGGGCTGCTACACACAAATATTTTTTGTCTTAATGCATAGAAGATTAAGCTTAAAGATTGCGTTAAGATAAAAACCTTCTGCCTTTACAACTCCTTTAACTCTGTGATTGTCCGAGATGTTTAATCCCTTCCCAGCAGTGTCATTAGTACAGTGACAGTGCATATTTTTAGCACTGATCACTGTATTAGTTTCACTGGTTCCCACAAAGTGTTAGTTAGTGTCAGAATGCCCACCACAATATTGCAGTCCTGCTATAAATCATTGATCATTGCCATTACATAAAATAAATAAAAATAAAAATTCCAGTATATATAATATAGTTTGCAGACACTATAACTTTTGCGCCAAGCAATCAATATACGCTTATTGGGATTTTTTTTAATGAAAATTATGTAGCACAATACATATTGGCCTAAATTTAAGAAGAAATTCAATTTATATTCAATTTTAAATTATAGTGCAAAAAATCAAAACCCAGAGGCGATCAACTACCACCAAAAGAAAGCTCTATTTGTGGGGGGAGGGGGATTTTTTTTTTTTTTTTTGGGTACAGCATTGCATGACCTCACAATTGAGTTAAAGCAGGGTTTCTCAACCAGGGTTCCTTGAGCAATGGTCAATTTCTACCTCTCAGATAAATTCCCAATGACATCATTGATCTTTTTAACTATCTGTAAGGGGGTAATTCTTCCCAACGACCACAAGTGTAAGGAACATTCTTCCCATTGACCATCACACTACTGCATAATGAGTTGTAGATTATTAATTTTTAGCAGGGGTTCCCCGAGACCGGAGAACTATTTCAAGGGTTCCTCTGTGTTGAAAAGGTTGAGAAAGGCTGAGTTAAAGTAAGTGACGTATCGCAAAAAAATGGCCTGGCCATGAAGGGGGGTAAATCTGGAAGTCAAGTGGTTAATATCAGTGTGGATTTTTTATTTATTTTTTTTGAAACAGGAGTGGAGTTCAATTCCAGTTATTAGGACAATCAGGGTACCCACATGTATGGGTAGATGTTAAAAAAACACAGATTTTGTATCTCTAATTAAATAGCAGAGCTACAGTGTACACATAAATATCAATTTCTGCTATTAAAATAGAGATGCAAACATGCTTGCGGGGAGGGGCTTTGTGAACCAGCTTTGAAGAGTTCAGTAATACCACAGGAAACAATAATGGATGGGTTGTTTCCTAAGCTGTTAAAAAGAGCAATGATCTGGTGTAACCAGTAGCATCTAGTTTGACTGGACAGGAGTCCATTCAGGGTAAGACCAAGCCTGATTGGTTGGTATGGATTATATTGCTTTACTAAATATGTTTGTGGGTGTTATGTCCGACATTCATTACATGCTTTGTGTGTCAAGACCTGTATGCTGTCCCACTGGCATGTCCTGCCAAAGCTCTTGGCTCTAGGTGCGCTAGCTGGATAGGCTTGGACAGAATTTGCCAGCCAGTGCCACAATACTGTGCATGATTGCCCACTAGCCCTCAGCCCCAAAGCTATATTAACACTGCCAACTGCTTGTAGGTTGCAGTATCACTGACAGTCCTTTTTCTGTCACTGTCCGTTTCTTCTCCCTTTTTCAAGTGTGGAATTTGAGAAGTGAAAAGATTGCCTTGTCTTTGGCACAGTTACCTGTGGAAGCTTGTCTCTCCCTCCTTGGTATCGAGGTCTGGTTACAAGTGCTGCTCGTGTTTCGTGCATGAGAAGGTGTCAAAGCATTGAGGGAAAATCTCCTCTAGGTTTCCAGAGTCCTGTCTTGAGTGATGAAGACGTAGTGTAGTCTTACCCTCTTTGCTGAAACTTTGGCCACCCTACAAGAATAAAAAGACTTGATGCCCGTCAGTCTGCATACAGAATGCGATTGCTAAACAAAGGCTGACAGGTAGTATGCACAGCGTAATGCAAGATTCAGTATCACTTATGTCCTTAAAATGGAGTTTACAACAGTCTTATTGTTTTCTCATTCATTTTTGATTACTTTTATCTTAATTTTGGTACCTGTTTAAACTGTGGAATTTTACACGGAACGGAGAAGTCCACAAAAAAAAAAAAAAGGAATTGGCAGATCGAGGAGAGGTGAATGTAGATGTAAACGTACCTCCATCCCAAGTCTGAACCCTTCAAGGAACCGTTGTTCTGCCCCTCCATCTTCCCTGTCTGGTCATTAGACGCCTAAAGTAATACACAAAAATGCTCTGCAAATAGATGTTTGACAATCTAACCAGTAAAAGCCAGGAAAGCTTAAAACCCATCCATACTACGGTTCTGTAACCAAACACATAGGGGTGGATTTACTAAAGGAAAATAGAATGTGCACTCATTTTCCCAAGAGCTTACTGAATGTGGTGAAGCGTCACTTCATAAAGAATACCCAATCAGGTGCGTGCAAGGAAAAAAAACAAAAAAAAATCATTTTTACTTGCACCTACTCCTGGCCCTGGCAGGCTTCCTCAGTCAGTGCAATTAGTCCCCTGCAGCTTCCTTTCTAAGGTGCCTTGGCCCACAGTCGCATGCTCACCCCCACCACATACAATGCAGGATTAATAGCCCTACATTGCACATGATGACAAAGCCCCGCCCATAGACTGGAGCTTCAGGTAAAGGAGGTTTATGTCAGAGACGGCCAGAGCAAGGAACAGGTAAGTAATCATTCCCCAAACAAGCATTTAAAGTGTTACTAAACCCACAACAGTAAAATCAGTCTGTATATGCAGTAAAGCATGCATTTAAAGTGTTACTAAACCCACAACAGTAAAATCAGTCTGTATATGCAGTAAAGCATGCTTATTATACTCACTGTGGAACCCAATGGGTTAGTTAATCCTCTGTATTGTATAGAAAGGAGGTTTGGTCCTCTCTTCTCTGATCCTCCCCTTCTTCCACTGTCCCCAATATATATGCTGATAGTACAGAGCCTTGGAGGCATTCTGCACATGCTCAGTTTGGTGTGTATTGCTAGAGAGTTTTTTTTTTCTTGGGAGGGTGCATGTGATCAGCACAGGGCCAATCAGAACTCTCCAGACAGAGGGTCAGCGGTCATGCGGCCTTATAGGACAGTCAGAGCAGAATGAAAATTCCTCCTACAAGCTTTAACCAAACTGATAGAAGTCACAAGACAGCTATTTACTGCTATTGGGAAAAGGTATTTAGCAGTTTATATTTACTAAAATGATTGCATTCCCAAGTTCTGTGTACTGTGGGAGACCAGATATAGTGAATGCAGGGTCCTGGGTTTAGTAACACGTGCAGTGCAAGGGGGGATCCAGTTCAAAGGCTGTTTTTGTCTCATTCTTAGAGGTCAGCTTTGAGTGACTGATGGAAATCAGCAGAACTTTACCACATTCAATAAGCTCTGTGGAAAATGTGTGGAACTGCACTTGTATACTGCACAGTCTATTTGTCTTTAAATCAACCCTATAGCCTCTATCTGCATTTTTAGGTTGCATATGACAAAGGGGAAGAGCACTGTGAAAACGTGTATTTTTTTTGGGATCCTAAACCATCCAATAGGTCTCTAGGCTGAATCCAACGGCAAGTTCATGCTCACTATATGGTAAATTAGAATGTTTATAGGAACTTTCCCATGTAGAGGGATAAACGTCAATAGCCCTTACAATGGGCTTGAACCACAATTAAAAAAAACAACTCACACAAAAGGAAAATGTTGGTATTATTAATCTAAATGACTTTACATTAAGGACTTCTCCTTTGATGGGATATTCCACACAAAAAGTTGGAAACCTATTTATTAATGCAGCAATATCAATGTGCAGGCACCTCCCTGCCCTAACCTCTAACCAATCACTCATCCTTTTCAGCATAACACAACCTTGGCTTAAGAGGAACAGCTGTCCACTGGGGTTCCAGGTATCAAGATCCCTATTGGTCAACATTGTAGGGGCTTAGCACATTCAATATGAATGATCTTTCAGTAAGCTCTAAAGCTGGACTTAGAAATGTTCAAGAAGTCAAATATGAAATGGTAGTTTATACTGTGAACTGTTCTGATTATTTAGGTACATTTACAACATCACCATCAAGTAAGCTTTTGTACAAAATATCTGTTTCAGAATTTGCATTTTAGTTGTTTTGATTTTTTTTTTAATAAAAAAAAATTGACATTTGTGTTATCAGCATTTTAAAATATTTATTACAGTAAACTTGTCACAAAGCTATTCAAACTGAGCGTATGATAAAAAAAATTAGCGCAAACAGACATTGCATTTCAAACCGCTCAAAGATCCCGACAGCTGCTCCTTCCAGAGCCTTGCCTTGATGCACAGGCATCAGTAAGAGAAACATCAATGTCTCCAAACTCCAGTCCTCAAAGACTCCCAACAGGTCATGTTTTCAGGCTTTCCATTATTTTGCAAAGGTGATTTAATCGGTTTCAGTGCCTTAGTAATTACCACAGCCGTTTCATCTGAGGGAAATCCTGAAAACATGACCTGTTGGGGGACTGGAGTTGGGAAACATTGCTTTACATTTTTGGAATGAATACAAAGCATTCTCTGATTGGACGAGGTGGGGCAGTGACATCACACTCTCCACCTCATCCAATCAGATAACACGTTGCATTCATTTGGAGGATGCAAAGTATTTTCTGAACGGTGCACTTGGCGCCTTCAGTGATTTCCAGCCTCCAGGGGCATCGGCCAGGTATGGTATAATATAGTTACAATGGTGCAAGCTGGAGCAATGTTACTATGTAAAAATGAGCTGTGTATGGAATTCATACTAAGGTAATGGTGATGTGCAAATCAATATACACACAATAACCAAATTATAGTTTACTATAATCACACTACTCAGAGTTTCATTCTATTTGTTTGCTATGATTTACTACATCTTGTACATTGCTCTTTGTCTCATTGTATGAAGCACATTGTGTTTTAGTATGCCACATGCCCTGAGAAATAAAATGTTATCAGTCTAATGCAGTGGTTCTCAACTCCGGTCCTCGGGCCCCCCCAACAGGCCAGGTTTGCAGGATAACTGAAATACATCACAGGTGATAGAATTTTACTGCTCAGTGATTGCAGTGTTCTAGTCTGCATCTCCCCAAGGTAATACTTAAAATCTGGCCTGTTGGGGGGGCCCGAGGACCGGAGTTGAGAACCACTGGTCTAATGAGAGTAAACTAGAATGCCCATTCACACAGGGAAGACTTGCGCTCCAACTTGAGGTGCCTCAAGTCGCTTGACATTTGAAATCCCATTGAAATGAATGGGAGCCCTCTTAATGTACACTACTGTAGTCGGAGCGACTTCAGAAAAGGTTCCTGCATGACTTCTAGGTGACTTGTGCCCATAGAATTTAATAGAAGGAGCCTCCAAGTCAGAATCCCTCATCTAAATGGAAGCAACTTTACAGTGAAAAGAAAAGAATTCATCCAGGGCAACCCCCTCTCTCCCTGCTCTGATTGGCCACAGGCAAAGTCGCCTGGCATGAAGTTGCGTTGTAAGTCGCGCTGAAATCGCACAGCAAAGCCACGCTGAAGTTGGGCCATCCCTGTGTGAATGCAGCGTAAACCTTGATCATGCTGATATTGGCTCCAACATGTTGCTGCTGTTTGCACCTAGATTACCATTACTAAATGTCTTAAACTTCCTCTTTTAAGTTTAATCTCTATATGGTCAGGTAGTAGACATTTCTTATGCAAAAAGACATGACCAGAAAGATAATTGTAGGTGTTTCAGTGAAACCACCTTGCATGAGTTGAGGGTGTTTCTTTTTTTTTTTTTTAGTTTTACTAAGCCTCCCTGTTTAAATGATTAAACTTACTGCAATTTATTGATGGTATGATGTTTACATTTCAATGTATGTAAAGAGAATTCCAGTACTGAGAGCTGTTTAATTTTACACCCAGTGCCTGTACATATTCCTGTTTAGTGCTGGAAGTGTGCAAATAAGTTCTATTTATCCTTGTACATTTCACAAATAATAAATAATTAAACTGAAATGGAAGTGGTATTCTGTGGATTCTATGTGTCTTATCTTTTATAAGGCCCGGAAGGGTCTGTGTGCACAACAAATTAAGTTTGGATCAAAAAAAAAAAAAAAAAGAAGGTTCTATGTAAGACTGGAGGGGCACAAAAGCCAAACGAAATCCAGTCTTTGGGAACCCCAAACAAAAAGAAAAAGTATGTGTGGGTGGCGCTAAACTAGAAGGTAGGTGTATCAATAATTGAAAGGTAAGTACATGTTATTGGTTGACAAAAGATATGATAAACGCATATACAAACATACGGTATGCAATTATGACAACATAAAAATTATAATGACGTGAAAATATATAAATTCCAAGTGAAAGTTCAATGTGTGGAAGAAAAAATGTAAAAAGTTCAATGTGTAGAAAAATATAGGGTGATGTCCAGAGTGGATGTTCTCATGGAGCAGTGATAAACCTATCAGGATATTCAATGAAGATGAAGACAAAAAACAGCTCGGAGGGAAACTCCAACCCCTTCCAGAGTGGAGGCTTACCAGAAGGAAGAAGTATAAACGCCTCAATGACGGTCAGATATAGCGTCTACGATATCCAGCATCCATCCGGTCGCGTCACATATCCCGGGGGAAAAGTCGGCCTCGACCACCGCTCCAATACGTCCACGTCTCGCGCTCCGGGTCCAGTCTGGGGTCCAAGTCCAGTAGTCCCAGGGGAGGACAAAGGGAAACTTTGGAGGAGGGGAGCAGCAGCGGGGGGTGGTCCACCCAGGAACTCAACCGTTTAGATGAAAATAAAAAGCTGGAGCTTGATTCTGGATCTCAGTGGAGGGAAGCAGAGAGAGCTCTGTGTGCTATTTTGTACTCAAAACCAAGCTCCTTGCTTTTTATTTTCATCTAAACGGTCGAGTTCCTGGGTGGACCACCCCCCGCGGCTGCTCCCCTCCTCCAAAGTTTCCCTTCGTCCTCCCCTGGGACTACTGGACTTGGACCCCAGACTGGACCCGGAGCGCGAGACGTGGACGTATTGGAGCGGTGGTCGAGGCCGACTTTTCCCCCGGGATGTGTGACGCGACCGGATGGATGCTGGATATCGTAGACGCTATATCTGACCGTCATTGAGGCATTTATACTTCTTCCTTCTGGTAAGCCTCCACTCTGGAAGGGGTTGGAGTTTCCGTCCAAGCTGTTTTTTGTCTCCATCTTCATTGAATATCCTGATGGGTTTATCACTGCTCCATGAGAACATCCACTCTGGACATCACCCTATATTTTTCTACACATTGAACTTTTTAAATGTTTTCTTCCACACATTGAACTTTCACTTGGAATTTATATATTTTCACGTCATTATAATTTTTATGTTGTCATAATTGCATACCGTATGTTTGTATATGCGTTTATCATATCTTTTGTCAACCAATAACATGTACTTACCTTTCAATTATTGATACACCTACCTTCTAGTTTAGCGCCACCCCCACATACACAAGGTTTTCCACGATTAGTTTGGTCGATATAGGTGGCAGCTCACTTTCACATTAGCTTCTCCCAGCCTAGCGCGGTAATAACCCTTCCCAAAAAAGAAAAAGTACACTGCATGCTTATACTGTATTTCAATATCATTTTTGGTACATTACATTATTAACCCTATTGTAGGAGTGCCGCCTACCCTTTCTTTGTATCTACATGCTGCGCGGTGGCGAGGCGTGCACCCACAAGGGCTTGGCTGTCGGCTTGAGCAGTGTGTTCCTATCTTCACTTGGACATTATTAACCCTGCCAGTCACTTTATTATTCCAAATAGAGATATTATACTCACTTCTCCAGGTGCAGAGCCTCCTACCTTTCCTCCTGGTCCAGTGTTGCAGACTCTTGGGCATTCAACACATTCAAAAAGTATCGGATGCCTGTGTTCCCCACTGTGCCCCATGGTTGCATCTTCTTACCCTATGTCACTGTTGTGTCCTGTAGTGGCGTGTCTGAGGGAGGAACCACAGCACACAGCGAGGGACACAGCCAACTGACACTCCTGGAATTATCGAATGCCAAAGAGTCTGACAGGGCTGCAAAGCTGATGCAAAGTGAAGGTAGGAGACATGGGCTGCCAGAGTGGCTAGCATAATTTCTCTTCTTTTTGCAGGGAAACTCGCTATTTGGATTTTTTTTTCAAAGCTTAACTCCAAGAATGTGAAAAAAAAATCAAACTTGCATTGAGGCCCTATACACTGCAAAGGGTTCAATGTTCATTTAGTCTAGGGATCCACAGATAAGAAGAAATGCCTTACTCCTGGCCCTGGCAGGCTTCTTCAGTCGGTGTAACCATTCCCCTACAGCTTGCTTCCTAAGGTGCTTTGGCCTGCAGTCGCATGCTCACCCCCACCACATACATTGCAGCGTTATTAGCCTTGCATTGCACATGATGACAACAAGGTCCCGCCCACAGACTGGAGCTTTAGAGAAAGGAGAACGTCAGAGGTGGGCAGAGCGAGAAGTCAGGTAAGTAATCATGCCCTTAACAAGCATTTAACCCTAACAGTGCAGGGGGGACCCACTTCAAGGCTTGTTTGTGTCTCATTATTAGAGTTCAGCTTTCAGTAACTGAAGCTGGTCATAGATTAGTGTTTTTTTTTTTTTTCGTTCGGCCAGTAAAAAAATAAAAAAAAAATAAAAGAACGGATTCCTCTATCCACAAAACAAGGTTGATGAAGGATCCCTCCCCCATCCACCAGGATATTGTATTATGAGGAAATACTTTTATCAGATTGAGTAGCAGCTGCTGGGCAAGAAAAGTTCTCCAAGTTGTTCATTTGACAGAGGTCAGTCAGGGAGGCCACACACTTTCAGCTGGTCCCTGCTGAACCGGCCATATTTTGATCCATCTATGGCCCCTTGACAGTATCACTTGATATTAAGGTTGCACCGGTACCGATACTAAGCATTTGCACGGGTATTGGAATATTGGCAAATGCTCCAATACTTTTTGGCTTGGTTCTTTCACCTGTCAGGGGGATTTCCCCGCTAACAGCTGAAATGTAAATAAAAGAATGCAATTATTGGTTTAGGCGCTTAACAACCAATGACATTTGAGCTGTCATTCCAGCCCTCCTGTCCTGGCCCAGCTTTGCAAACAAAACTCAGTGGGAGGGGGGGGGGGTGGTAACTCCAAAATTCTGTGTACCAATGCTCTGCTGTGCAGCTATTTAAAACAAACTTCTCCAGGCCCCCTATATTCAGTGGGTGCTGGGGGACAGGAAGCGGACAATTTAATTTTCGAGTTTAGGCGGATTAATCCGCAGCAGCACTCCACACAATTACATTGAAGCCTGGCCTCTGCTATATCAGTACACTGGGGCCGGTCGGGAGCGCTGCTGCGGATTAATCCGCCTAAACCTGAAAGTGGTTAAATAGTCCGCTTTCTGTCCTCAGGCATCCATTGAACATAGGGGACCCGGAGAAGTGTTTTTTTTTTTTTTTTTTTTTTTTAATACCTGCACAACGGGGGATTAGCTCATTGGTACACAGAATTT
>BLSH010191437.1:945803-969095 GCA_018402905.1 Glandirana rugosa
AAAACGTTATACAAACCTGTTATTTCCTATGAAAGCTTCGAATTCGTACGAGTAATAGTGAAAGAACGACCAACTTTGGCAACGAATTGAAATAGTGTAGTAAATTTCCTACTTCTACATGTCCGTCGTAACATATAGAAAATTTGTCGGAAACAATTAAAATTATTAATTCACTTAACAAACGAGAGAAAGTCTAAATTGCCAGACAAGTTTGTGTACTACAAAGTAGTTTTCTTTTTCTACCGTTCTATCTACTTCCGTCTATCTTCACTATGACTGTAACCACAGTAGACATCCTTTAAATGATGTGATAAAGTTAAGCAACGGTTTCAACCAGCAAGAAAGTGATAATGAGCATGCTTAAGCTTCGAAAGTATCCTTTATTGTCCAAACATATTGCAAAAACACTTCTTTTTTTTAGGTGCTCAGCATACCGAGCACAATAAGTCTCAGCATTTTTTTTTAATACAAACAATTTCTTTTCTTGCAGAATAAAAAATAACAAGGAAATCACATACAAAGACTTGTACATTTCAAATATCAAACCAGTATCTTCAACTCTAGGATAATGAAGATCGTTCTGCTATATGGCCTTCGGCCCTATTGAGGATATTCACACAAAGTCAACCTATGTACAGTATACATAATAACATGGCGATATTTGTCTCAGCATTTGTTAACCCCTTCGCACCTAAGGGTAAAGCAAATCTTAATGCCTAAGCACAATTTTGCAACTTTGACGTGTTAGTAAAACCGTATATATCCTCACAACTACTTTGTGCATCCAGGTGGATTATACAGCTTTTTTTCAGGACAAATTGGGCTTTCATTAGGTTATTAGGATATCTCCTGGTTTTTTTTACTATGAAAGAAAAATTAGCCCAAAATAGTAAATATTTTGTTATATCTTTTCATGTGACAAAATTACACTTTGCTACAATGTAAAGTAGTGAGTGTACAGCTTGTATAACAGTGTAAATTTGCTGTCCCCTCAAAATAACTCAACACAGCCATTAATGTCTAAACTGCTGGCAACAAAAGTGAGTACACCCCTAAGTGAAAATGTCCAAATTGGGCCCAAAGTGTCAATATTTTGTGTGGCCACCATTATTTTCCAGCACTGCCTTAACCCTCTTGGGCATAGAGCTCACCAGAGCTTCACAGGTTGCCACTGGAGTCCTCTTCCACTCCTCCATGACAACATCACGGAACGGGTGGATGTTAGAGACCTTGCGCTCCTCCACCTTCCGTTTGAGGAAGCCCCACAGATGCTCAACAGGGTTTAGGTATGGAGACATGCTTGGCCAGTCCATCACCTTTACCCTCAGCCTCTTTAGCAAGGCAGTGGTCGTCTTGGAGGTGTGTTTGGGGTTGTTATCATGATGGAATACTGCCCTGCGGCACAGTCTCCGAAGGGAGGGGATCATTCTCTGCTTCAGTATGTCACAGTACATGTTGGCATTCATGGTTCCCTCAATGAACTGTAGCTCCCCAGTGGCAGCAGCACTCATGCAGCCCCAGACCATGACACTCCCACCACCATTCTTGACTGTAGGCAAGACACACTTGTCTTTGTACTCCTCACCTGGTTGCCGCCACACATGCTTGACACCATCTGAACCAAATAAGTGGTCTCATCAGACCACAAGACATGGTTCCAGTAATCCATGTCCTAAGTCTGCTTGTCTTCAGCAAACTGTTGGAGGGCATTCTTGTGCATCATCTTTAGAAGAGGCTTCCTTCTGGGACGATAGCCATGCAGACCAATTTGATGCAGTGTACGGCGTATGGTCTGAGCACTGACAGGCTGTCCCCCCCACCCTTTCAACCTCTGCAGCAATGCTGGCAGCACTCATAGGTCTATTTCTCAAAGACAACCTCTGGATATGATGCTGAGCATGTGCACTCAACTTCTTTGGCTGGCCATGGCGAGGCCTGTTCTGAGTGGAACCTGTCCTGTTAAACCGTTGTATAGTCTTGGCCACTGTGCTGCAGCTCAGTTTCTGGGTCTTGGCAATCTTCTTATTGCCTAGGCCATCTTTATGTAGAGTAAGATTTCTTTTTTTCAGATCCTCAAAGAGTCCTTTGCCATGAGGTACCACGTTGAACTTCCAGTGATCAGTATGATAGCGTGAGCGCGATAACACCAAAATTTAATACACCTGCTCCCCATTCACACCTGAGACCTTGTAACACTAATGAGTGACATGACACCGGGGAGGGAAAATGGCTAATTGGGCTCAATTTGGACATTTTTCACTTAGGGGTGTACTCACTTTTGTTGCCAGTGGTTTAGACATTAATGGCTGTGTTGCGTTATTTTGAGGGGACAGCAAATTTACACTGTTATACAAGCTGTACACTCACTACTTTACATTGTAGCAAAGTGTCACCTCTTCAGTGTTGTCAAATGAAAATAGAATAACATGTTTACAAAAATGTGAGGGGTGTACTCACTTTTGTGAGATACTGTATGCATATGTTAGTTGTCATGTGTACCCGTAGGACAGCCCAAAAACAATACTGCGCAGTTTGCTTATTTTTTTTTATCCTACCTACAGACACATTAACACTAATTTAACCACTTAAGGACCGGAGCCCTTTTTGCGAGTCGGCACTGCGTCGCTTTAACTGAAAATTGCGCGGTCGTGCGATGTTGTACCCAAACAAAATTTGCGTCCGTTTTTTCCCACAAATAGAGATTTCTTTTGGTGGTATTTGATCACCGCTGCGTCATTTATGATTGCCGCTATAAACAAAAGAAGAGCGACAATTTTGCAAAAAAACACAAATTTCTTACTTTTTGCTAAAATACAAATCCAAAAAAAAAATATAAAAAAATATTTTTTTTCATCGGTTTTGGCCGATTTATATTCTTCCTCATATTTGTGATAAAAAAAATCACAATCGGCGTTTATTGATTGGTTTGCGCAAAAGTGGTCACGTTTACGGATGATGAGAATTCATTTTTGGGGTTTTTATTTTTTTTTTATTTTTTACTAGTAATGGCGGCGATCTGCGATTTTTAGTGGTACTGCGATATTGGGGCGGACATGTCGGGCCATTTTGACACTTTTTTGGGACCATTGGCATTTATACAGCGATCAGTGCTATAAAAATGCAGTGATTACTGTGTAAATGCCATTGGCAGTGAAGGGGTTAACCTGCAGGGGGCACTCTAAGGGTTAACTGTGTTCCCTGGGCGTGTTCTAACTGTGGGGGGATTGCCCTAGCTGGGGAAGGGAAGTGGTCACAGCCTCCATGCACAGGAAGGCTGTGATCACAGCCCTTCCCCCTTCACAGAATGGAGGTCCGTGTTTACTTACATGGACCTCCGTTCTTTCACTCCGGGGGGGGGCATCGCAGGTGGCCGGCGGAGATCGACTCCGCCACACCCGCTCCCTGGCCATCCCCGAACACAGGCGCGATCTCGCGGCCGCCGTCATATGGCGGCGATCTGCGTTATCGAACCACCTTGTCGCCGTCAGATGCCGATCGGCGGTCGGCAAGTGGTTAAAAAAGAAAAAAAAATCCTGTCTAAAAAATACTAACCCTGGCACTACCCTAGATCAAACCTTGATCTGGGTATTTTTTTATGTTATTTTTTACAAACACCTTTTTTTAAACTCAGCAAGGAGAGATACGATACATCTCTCTCTCTCCTCCATTCACAGTCCTTAGCTCGGGGCCCGGGGCTCTCAGTGAGACCCCAGTCTCCGTGCTGGAAGAGCACCGCGCGGCTCGCTTCCAGCACAAAGGGAGATGCATAAATATGTGGCCTCACGGAAAAAAAGCCCAGTCCAGTGAGGTTACATATGTGTGTTAGGTCAACGTGAAGGGGTTAAGTCAGATTTCTCAACATTGGTTGCTATTCATGAAGAATTTAACGAATTATATGCAGCCTTCACTTAAAGCGGTTGTATAGTCAAGAAAAAAAAAAATGCATAATAGCTCATTATGAAATACTTACCTCAGAACAAAGCTCCCACAGGGCTGCACGGTCCCCGTAGAGGGAGGGAACATCTTCCCTCGGGTGATCCTTCCGGGTTCGCGGCTCCGGCGCTGTGAGTGGCCGGAGCTGCGAGACATCACTCCCATGCATGCACACAGGAGCCTGTCCTTCTGGCAGACTTTCCGGCAAGGTCCAGCGATATGCGCTGGGCTTTAGTCTGTACATCATTGCGCATACGCCGCTGATGTCAGCGACTGCATGCAAATGGAATATCTCCTAAACCATACAGGTTTAGGAGATATTCATTTTACCTACAGGTAAATCTTATTATAGGCTTACCTGTAGGCAAACATGTGTTTTGGGGGGTATACAACCGCTTTAAGGAGACCATACAGCAGTTTTGTATAAATGTTCTTAATAATTATGTCTAGAAGATCAACTTAAATCGCTATATACTCTTTCATTCTGGTACATAGAACATTTTGCCTATGAATACTTTGTATTTTCATAAGCAGCCAGAATGTGGTACTATCGGCTCCTTACAGGTTTTCCAGGGAATTTTTAGAGTCTATGTTGTGAAAAGGTTGTTGCTTACAAAGCTCAACGGCTGAAGGTGAAAATTACACACAGGAATTACACACAAGTAGCGATTTCTTTCCCTATCTCACCCACCTTTTGTACAGCTCTGCACTGGACTTTAATCAAATACAGTTTTGGAAAGGAAATAAACTGTGCTGTCAAACAAATAGAAGACATGAAAGAAAGCTTGTTTAGAACACACACACATAAACTCATGTGGTAATCTTTATAAAAATGTGGGTTATTACAGAAGCCCTGTCACCAGAGCATTCATTTCTGCAACAAATTTTCTATAGGGCTATGTGTGCATTTATAACCTATTTTAGTCAAGTTATTTAGATGTAAAAGCCTCCATTATGTGTACAGTACATTCACAAGTCCTGAGACTGCTGCTGGGTGGCACTATCTTTCGTGTAATGTGGCATATGGGCAGTACAGCACAGACAGAAAATAAGACATTCTCAGAAATGACTATAATGTAATCCCTGGGGCCTTGCATCCCTGTCGTCCATGCGTCGGGGGGTCCTGATGTCCCGGTGTCCCCGCCACTTCCGGGAGCTGTGATGCGTGCTTGGGGCGCCCCTCCTCCTCCCTCGCCCTTCCTGGACGTTTGGGGGTGGGGGCGGCGCCTCTGACCACGCATCGGCGTCACGCCCCACGGCTGGTTGGGTAGCGTCTGGCTGACGCTGCGCCCCAGCACGTTGATTTCCTTCTGGCAGTTCCGGTGAGGAGATGTCTGCCGTACTGTGGAGTGGCCTTCGGCCGCCCAGGTACTGGCAGCACTCCTCCCTATGGACGCCCACGTGACGTTGAGGGCGTTCCCGCAGCTCCATGCTGACACAAAAGGGGCTCTTCCTTCCCTCACATCTTTTTCCCTCACTTTTTGGCACCAGCACTTTCTTTCCCGACCCATGGACCTCCCTCCATCCAGGTAGGTCCTCCTCTGGCACCCCCCACTGAGCACCACCACACCTTTTCTAACCCAGTCTTCTCCATCGCCTAGCACCCGGTGTACTTTTTTTGCCACATTTTTCTTGGCTTATGGTGCACTTTTTCACATCCACCACTTCTTTCACTATCCTTTCCTCCAACTCTCTTTCAAGCACCTGATTGTCCCTTCCTCCCTTTGGAGTTCACTCTTATTTTTCTCAGTCCCTCCTTTTGTGCTGATTTGTAAGCTGTGGCTGTTCGCCCCCTCAGCTCCCGGGATGATGTGTTCGCTGGGCCCCGGACCCTTGTTTCCACTGCACGGAATATGCAGGTGGCCGCTCCTAGCGCCATGGATGCCAGGTTAGGTGTCCCCTTAGTTCCCTTCATTTTTTAGCCCTTTTTCCTTATCTATGCCTTGACCATCAATTTTTAAGGTAAAATGATTTTTTACTTTTATTCTTACAGATGTATTTGATGCATGTTTTATTGGCTCCTGACGAGTGGCACAGGCCACGAAACGCGTAGAGTTCACCATCATATGTTTACACTGTTTATACTTCATTGTACTCTATGGGTCCAATCATGTCGGGAACATATCAAAGTTGTCTCAATGTCTGCATTATTGTATTGGAACATTTTCACTATGTATTATGAATTATGCATTGTTTTACTGCTGTATTGCTGATGAATAAAATACCTTTCATTTACAATCCCCAGCCGTCCTGCCTCATATAAAGTCCCAAACCTTCCTTTTTTTTTTATAATGTGGAAAAGGAGAGGGCCGGGCTAGGGAGCGGACTCTTCAGAAGTAGCCAAATTTACTAGCAGGTTCAGTTCTGCACATTGCAAGCCAATAAAAAATGTATTTTTGACAGTGGTCATAAAGGACAAACAGAAGGATGAATTGCTTCAGTGGGAACACAAGCCATGAAAAAAACATGACAGAGGTTCTAACCCTTCACCCCTCTAATCAAAACTATGAGAACAAAATGAGTGGCGAGAGTCACGGATAGTTCCACATCCATATTGCAAATACAGACAAGAGGTTACCCCTGGTAGTGGGAATTTAAAGGCACTGACACAGCAAATTATATAAAAATATAACAAAATGTATTGGTACATGACATCATTAAAATCTATCGGCATGAAAATTGAACTTATTCACACATGGATCATAGATGATACAAGAACATTACAGAAACGCCTCAATCCGACAGGACATGTTTCGGAATTCCTCCTTTATTGGTTATTATCAGAGGAAGTTAGTGTATCTAAATTAAAATACAACATATCAATACGATACAGAGGCAGATATACATCTCATGGGCATTGTACAAATGCTAGTGTTTGTTATCTTAACCACTTCAGCCCCGGAAGGATTTCCCACTTTAGGACCGGAGCCCTTTTTGCGATTTGGCGCTGCGTCGCTTTAACTGAAAATTGCGCAGTCGTGCGACGTTGTACCCAAACGAAATGTGCGTCCTTTTTTCCCACAAATAGAGCTTTCTTTTGGTGATATTTGATCACCGCTGCGTCATTTCTAATAAAAAAATATGTATAAGCGCCAACCTTATGTGTTAAACATATTAAATCATATACATAAGTGTGCAAATGAGTGAATAATAAACATTGTATAAACGTCCACCAATGGTCTGAAATCAAAATTCCAGATCCTAAATCATTTTGAACAAAAGTCCATTGATGTCCATCAAATTATAATAAAACTTTAAGTGATATATGTGCTCTTCAGTGCTTCAAACGATATAAAGTGCCACAACACACGTGCCAGGTGCCAGGATCCCACTGGTGTCCCTACTCACCAGAGCGAGTGGACCCACTGCTTTGCAGTCAGCAGGTCTAAAATCGCAGAGTGATAACAACCGATGATTCCTGGCTAGACACCACAGCAAAGGATAAGCCTCCTTCCCCTTCAATGGCAGGCCTTAGTGAGCACTGGAACTGGTGATAAGCCTCTTTCCCCTCTGTTGCCAACCTTTGGTAACTTTGTCGGTCCCGACTCCTCCGCCCGCTCCCCATAGACGCCTCTCTCCGCTCTTCGGTTCGGCTCTCAGTCCCGGATCATCACTCTCTCCCCGGCCACCGTCTGATCGCCGCTATAAACAAAAGAAGAGCGACAATTTTGCAAAAAAACCCAAATTTCTTACTTTTTGCTAAAATACAAATCCAAAAAAAAAATATAAAAAAACATTTTTTTTCATCGGTTTTGGCTGATTTATATTCTTCCTCATATTTGTGATAAAAAAAATCGCAATCGGCGTTTATTGATTGGTTTGTGCAAAAGTGGTCGCGTTTACGGATGATGAGAATTCATTTTTGGGGTTTTTATTTTTTTTTATTTTTTACTATTAATGGCGGCGATCTGTGATTTTTAGCGGTACTGCGATATTTCAGCGGACATGTCGGACCATTTTGACACTTTTTTAGGACCATTGGCATTTATACAGCGATCAGTGCTATAAAAATGCACTGATTACTGTGTAAATGCTATTGGCAGTGAAGGGGTTAACCTGCAGGGGGCGCTCTAAGGGTTAAAAGTGTTCCCTGGGCGTGTTCTAACTGTGGGGGGACTGCCCTAGCTGGGGAAGGGAAGTGGTCACAGCCTCCATGTACAGGAAGGCTGTGATCACAGCCCTTCCCCCTTCACAGAACGGAGGTCCGTGTTTACATACACGGACCTCCGTTCTTTCACTCCGGGGGGGGGGGCATCGCGGGTGGCCGGCGGAGATCCACTCCGCCGCACCCGCTCCCTGGCCCTCCCCGGACCACCTCCGGCGGTGCGCGCGCGCTCACTGTGCGCAATCTGGCGGCCGCCGTAATATATGACGGCGATTCGCCTTACAGAGCCACTTTGCCGCCATCAAATGCCGATCGGCGGTCGGCAAGTGGTTAAAGAAATAGTTCCCTTGGTTCTGCTTGCAAATGTTCCATAGTGTACTGTTTCATTCCAGAATTAAAAACAACGCAGTCACGGCAGCCTATATGGTCTCCATCCCACAACCCCCGAGGACCTCACAGTGTGCCAGTGATATGTTGGCTACGTAATTACAAGAGTAAATATTTTCCCATGGGTGTGTGTACACCTTGCTTAGGGAGAAGGTAGCATGGTCTCCATTGGGAAGAGAACGGACACGGCGCGGTCGTGTCCAAACAATTGAGAGCAACCGGAAACAGACCTGTGATGGAAAGGTTGTCTCTTGCTTAGGCTGGAGTTGGGTGTGGTATTGAAGTATAAAATCTTAACAGCCTTCACACGAGACACAGTGCACATGGTGCAGGTAATTTGGATGCACACTCTAGAACTAAGGCCCCTTTTACACTGACAGAGCGATAGGGTCCTCCTGACAGTTTTTCAGGTGGCCCCAATAGGACAATGCATTGCTCTCCATGGAGCGGGAATGTCAACGGATATTGGGGTTCATTTACTAAAGGTAAATAGTCTGTGCACTGCAAGTACAGTTTGCTCTAGTCCTGAGGGGAACATGCAAGGAAAATAAAAACTGCATTTTTGCTTGTACATGAATGGATGTTAGAAATTAGCAGAGCTTCCCCTGATTTCAGATCTTCCCCTCAGATCTAGAGCAACTGCACTTGCAGTGCACTTCTAGTGCACAGTATATTTGTCTTTTGTAAACGAACCTCATTGTGTCCGTTGACACCCGCCGACATCCCATCCTATCCACTAAAAACAGATGGATGGGGATCCATTCCCCATCCGTCTGGCAGATCGGAAGGCAATCGGATGGCAATGGAGCGCATGTGGACCTGTCATCCACCTGCTCAGTAGGGATCAGCGGAGAGATCCCCTGCTGAGTGGGCAGATCTGCTTGCGGACTCTGGCAATGTGAAAGGGGCCTAAAGCTTTGGTTTTATAACTTTCATAAAATAGAAGATATGTCTCACCTTCATAACAAACCCAAAAAGGTTTTTTTCCTCATTTTAGCACAATGGGTGAAGCTATGCAAACTATTTATTTTTGTTCCTGGGCCAACTGTGCATCCAGAAACCCTGGTTTACCAGCAGAAACAGCCTGATATGATAGAGCCATTTATTCTGAAATGAACATGGCTGTTTCAGGCTTGTAGGTCAACAAGGGTGAAGTGCAGGTAAACCAGGGTTTCTATAGAGCAAGGGTCTTCAAACATTCTATAGAAAGGGCCAGTTTAGGGTTCAGACTTTAGGGAGGCCCAACTCTGCCCAGTGGGAGTAAACAATTACAGATCTTTGGTATTAGGGGGAGAAATGGGGGTTAATTCACTAAAACTGGAGAGTGCAAAATCTTGTGCAGCTAAGTATGATAGCCAATCAGCTTCTAACTTCAGCTTGTTGAATTAAGCTTTGACAAAAAACCTGGAAGGTAATTTGTCTCTGTGCAGAGCAGCACCAGATTTTGCACTCTCCAGTTTTAGTAAATCAATCCTATAGTGTCGATGGAAGGAATTATGCCCCATTGTTGGAGTCAGCGGAAGGAATAGTGCCCCATTGTTGGTGTCAGTGGCAGGAATTATGCCCCACTGTTGGTGTAAGTGGGAAAAATAATGCCTCAAGGGCCGGATAAAGGCAAGCAAAGGGCTGCAGTTTGGAGACCATTGCTATAGAGTAACAACCAAGAGTGAGTATTACCAGACCAGGTTATGATTAGGTGGACAATGAGTTACCAAAGAGCCCTCAACTAAAACACGAAGGGTATATGCATGCCTCACTTTCATAACGAGTCAAAATCATAAGGGTTTTTTTTTCTTAATTTAGGATAGTGGGCAGAGCCAAGAAACAGCTGTACATTTGGCATAAATGGTTCTAGAAAAGGCTGCCAACCTCCATGGCTAAGAAAAGCACCTTGGATTTCTTTTTGCTATTTTAATAAACACTATGAACTTCACTAGAAATCTTGCCTAAATCTGGATAGCAATTATGTAACTCTAAAATAAGAACCCAGGATAAATATACCAGATGAGCATTAAGTCTGATAACTGTACAGAAAATCGAATTCTTTGTGCTTGAAAGGTTTGTTCTGCTTAAGTGCCTCTAGGTAAATATGCCTGGTTCCACAGACCCTGTCAGTTGCCGGAGGAAGTTCCTACCCTGAAGTATTTGCATAGTGCCCCCTGCCCAGCCTCATCCCTGCTGGTCTCTTGAGAATGATCTAATTTCATGCATTACAAACTGAATGTGGGGACAATTCACGATGAACACACCAGAGGCCACGTTGTCTATCGTCTTTATTGCTATTTTCATTATAGGTAGGTGACTATTTATTTGTTGCAAATATGCAGTAATCCACTGCAACCAATCTGCAGCCACCTCTCCGTGTTCTCAGATAGGTGAAATCTAGGTGCTGTGGGTTACTGCTCTTTGTACAATTTTGTTAAATCTGTCTTCTACTGCAAAAGTGTAGAATGCAATGGTTTAGTAACTGGACTTTCTTTTCATTTACGGTTTCTGCTGAAAATATATCAGAAAAATGGTTATATTCCACATAGTTAAAGATGGGTCACAGTGCACTTCTAAAAGGGAGTTTGAGAAAAAAAAAATCGAACTACTGTGTGCCTGGGGCAGGCTGCTGTAGTAACACAGGGGTTCCTCTGTAATGTCCAAAGGTTGACCAACAAGTTACAGATTTTTCCTGCAGGACCTGCTGGAGAAATCTGGTATTAAAGCCTTAAAATGCAATGACTACCAAAAGGAATATCCTTTGAATTGGTCAAATTTTAGTTCAGCCAGCACATCAAAGGCTAATATAAAAATAGGACTACATTTCTTAAAAAATATTTAATATATTATCTGGAGAAGTGGACAGTTCACAATTAGTAACATCACTAGTTTTCTGTCAAAGAGCACTAACGGGACGTGGCCTTTTTTACATTTCCATCAATATGTAGGTTTAGCAATCTAATCTAAATGTCAGTATTTTAGCAATGTATATCTGACATTGCCTATTCAGACCTATGCACAAGGAAAAGTTGTTTACACCAGTAGAGGCAAACGGTGACTGTTCTGTGAAAATACAGTTTCCTGCACATCTGTGTGAAAGAGGAAGCAGATGAGCCATGTCTAGAAGTCTATTGGAGCAGCAAGGCAGAACTGTATTGTATTATCTACAATAAGTTCAGATACAATGCTTATTTCATAAATAGATGAACTTTAGTCCTAAGTAGGGATGAGTTTATTAATTATCTTCTCTCCATGTATAATGCATTCTGGAAGTGCTGTGTTCAATAGCCCAGATAGCAAGCAATTGAGCTGCAAGTTTGAAAATGACTTTGCTAGACTTGTCAATATAATGATGACCACACTGAAAAAAGTGGAATATGTGCAAAAAGTGTGAAAAATATTATGAAGCTTTCAAATTTCAATAAAGTGAGAATGCAACCCACAATCAAACATTGCACAAATTAACAGTGATTGCTTTAAAATATGAGCAAATGGATTCTCCAAGATATATACACTATAATGTCAAACGTATTGGGACGCCTGCCTTTACACGCACATGAACTTTAATGGCATCCCAGTCTTAGTCCGTAGGGTTCAATATTGAGTTGGCCCACCCTTTGCAGCTCTAACAGCTTCAACTTTTCTGGGAAGGCTGTCCACAAGGTTTAGGAGTGTCTATGGGAATGTTTGACCATTCTTCCAGAAGCGCATTTGTGAGGCGAGGCACTGATGTGGACGAGAAGGCCTGGCTCACAGTCTCTGCTCCAAGTCATCCCAAAGATGTTCTATCAGGTTGAGATTAGGACTCTGTGCAGGCCAGTCATGTTCCTTCACCCCAAACTCGCTCGGCCATGCATGTCTTTATGGACCTTGCTTTGTGCACTGGTGTGCAGTCATGTTGGAACAGGATCAGCGAGTTTGGGGTGGACTGGCCTGCACAGGAGTCCTGACCTCAACCTGATAGAACACCTTTGGGATGAATAAAAGCAATCACCATTCATTTTCTGGGTTGCATTGTCACTTTATTGAAATCTAAATGCTTCATAATATTTTTCCCACTTTTTTCAGGCCAGTCATTTATATATTGACATTGATTTTCACATATATTGTGATATACCACCTGCTGCTGATCCAAGCTAATTAGATCCCATATCCATGGTGCAGATTTACCACACATCCATTTACTTTACTAGACTTTCCAGGCTTCACAGGTTTGTTGCACAATTGCAGCAAGTCTGCATTGTTTGACTCCAGATCAACTTTCTTTGCAAACATTCTGCAAGTCTGCTGAAAGTTCTGGTTCAGTTATGTTGTACAATAGTCATCCCACCACAGGGGTCACTGTGGCTGAATTTTTATCTTTGCTGCCTGTGTAAGTTTTTTCTTTAATTGGTGCTTGCAGCCATTTTACAATAATTTTGGAAGTAGTGTGCAGACACTGCAGAGAGAGTGGTCTGCAATGTTGCTCTTGCTAAACATGAATGCAAATTTGCTACAAACTGGAAAAGTGTCAACTAGAACTTGTGCTTCACGTGCTCTGCAAGTCTACAACTTGCCGGTGAAAATGTGCAGCAAGTTGACAAATTCAACACTGCCACAAATTTGTGGCAAGTTATCCTTTCTATCTGAGAGACACGCCTGGACGCAACATACAGAAATGCCAAGGTGCCAGACTTGTGTCCAATCCTGCTGAAATTGACAGGTTTGGATAAAAATTATGGAATCAAAATGGGTACCCATAATCTTTACACTGGTGGAGCAAAAACACACCTCTTGTATGTCACATTTAGTCATCTTTGCACAAGGCAATTTATAGTACTGGGTTGGATTTTACATTTGCCTGCAATGAGGAATATCAGGCAAACGCAAAATCCCACCATTTATGTTCAGAAGTGATTCATTCGAAAATAAATAAAAGCATTTTTGAAAATGTATAACTACTGAAAATACATCTTTCTTTTTCCTTTCATCTTTGTGAGAAATCCCCTGCATACCATAAACGAGAGTGAAAGGACATATACTGTATCATCCTTACATGCTTCAGGTACTGGAGGTAGTTTAGGGAAGGGTTAACATTTAAGTAAAGGCAAGGGCTTAATGTTTATGTAAGGTCAATCATTTTTTATTCTTTACATTTTGATAGATCAGGGAAGGGTTCTATCCTTTGTCAAGTTTTTTTTTTTTTTTTGCTCTCTGTAACCCTTCTGCGAGGTTTTAGTTCTCCATTCTTCTGGCGACCACTATCACCGAGACAAAGTGAGTAGAAATCCAAACAGTCTGAGCTGTCAAGAGGTGAGGTGGAAGTGTCCAATGGAGACACCTGTTCCTATAGCAACCCTCAAAGATGGGAATTCTGGTCACTTTGTAGAGATATCCCCTCATTACCTGTTGAACCTCCAGGACACAAAGTGTAATAAAATCTCTCCAGTGGGACACAGAAAGCAAAAGATAACTCAATAGTGGTTTTAACCCTTCCGTATTCTATCAAAAAAAAAAAAAAAAAAAATTAAGTTTGGACTTTACATACACTTAATGGTTGAGAGCAGCCTTTAAGTTCATGTGCTCCCTCTAATCCCGACCAGTGATAGTTGACACTAATGCCTCGTACACACGGTACAACAGTCGTACAACCGCACGTTCAACTTTTGTCCAAAATCGGCTGTTGGCGGTTGTGTCTTGCTACTGACATGAGTCAAGTAGTTGTACAACAAAGCCGAACGTAGTGACATTTTACGAGCATCTAAAGAGGAAGTTCAGGTGAATGCGATTTGTGAATTAGGAACGTAGGTTTACACGAACGGACACTTCCGGGCGTTCCTGACTTCTGATCATGCCTGTTTTGTGTGTACAGCTTTTGTTGGCCAACTTCTTCACACACGAGTGAACATTTGTACAACAGATTGTTGGCTAACAAAAGTTTTCTAGTTTGCCAAGCCAACTTCTGTTGTACAACTGTTGAACGTCAGCTGTTGTAATCGCACGTACTAACGGATGGATTATCGTACAACAAGCTTTTGTAAGACCGTTGCATCGTGTGTATGGACCATTAGACCCCATACACACTATTAGATTTTCTGCAGATTTTTGTCTTCAGATTTACCAAAACCATATAATATGAGGTCAAACCTTAAGAGTTTCAATTTGTATGCAATCAGGTAGGCCCTTGCACTACATGGTTTTGGTAAATCTGAAGGAAAAAATTAGAAGAAAATCTAATAGTGTGCATGGGGTCTTAGGTGTATTCCCCCATCTTGATGTCCTGCATACAAATCCTTCCATGTGCTACCTATAGAGAGGATACAAAGCAGTAGTTCTCAATGCTGACATCTAGGCATAGAACAGAGAGCTTTCAAGCAATGGTCTGAGCTCAAAAAAGGCCCAATACGTTTGGCATGTGACCAGGTAAAAACAGATTTGCAGCGATTAAGTTTGTATTGAATAATGAATTAACCACTTCAATACCGGGCACTTATATCCCCCTTCCTGCTCAGGCTAATTTTCAGCTTTCAGCGCTCTCACACTTTGAATGACACTCAGCCATGCAACACTGTACCCAAACAACATTTTTATAATGTTTTTGAGATAGATTGAGCTTTCTTGTGGTGATATTTAACCACTTGCCGACCGTCAACCGCAGGTTGACGGCGACAAGGTGGCTCGATATCGCAAACCGCCGTCATACGACGGCGGCTGCGATATCATGCACTGTGAGCGCGCGCGCGCCCACTGTGTTGGGGGGGCCAGGGATCGGGTGTGGCGGACTCGATCTCCGCCGGCTACCCGCGATGCCCCCCCCGCAGTGAAAGAACGGAGGTCCGTGTAAGTAAACACGGATCTCCGTTCTGTGAGAGGGGGAAGGGCTGTGATCACAGCCTTCCTCTATATGGAAGCTGTGATCACTCCCCTTCCCCTGCCAGTCAAACACTATCACAGTTAGAAGACACCCAGGGAACACAGTTAACCCTTAGAGCGCCCCCTCCAGGTTAACCCCTTCACTGCCAATGGCATATACACAGTAATCAGTGCATTTTTATAGCACTGATCGCTGTATAAATGCCAATAATCGCAATTAAGTGTCAAAATGGTCCGACATGTGCGCCGCAATATCGCAGTACCTAAAAATCGCAGATTGCCACCATTACTAGTAAAAAATAAAAAAAATAAAAACCCCAGAAATTAATTCTCATCATCCGTAAACGCAGCCACTTTTGCGCAAACCAATCAATAAACGCAGATTGCGATTTTTTTATCACAAATATGAGGAAGAATATAAATCGGCCAAAACCAATGAAAAAAAATGTTTTTTTATATTTTTTTTTGGATTTGTATTTTAGCAAAAAGTAAGAAATTTGGGTTTTTTTTGCAAAATTGTCGCTCTTCTTTTGTTTATAGCGGCGATCAGAAATGACGTAGCGGTGATCAAATACCACCAAAAGAAAGCTCTATTTGTGGGAAAAAAAGGAAGCAAATTTTGTTTGGGTACAACGTCGCATGGCCGCGCAATTGTCAGTTAAAGCGACGCAGCGCCGAATCGCAAAAAGTGCTCTGGTCCTAATGTGTGAAATCCTTCCGGGGCTGAAGTGGTTAACCAGTTCCACACTGCCTACCGCATATTTACGGCGGCAGTGTGGACGCGAATCGCCGTAACCACGCGCCCACTACACTCCTGGGGAGTGTGCCCACGGCTCGGGCAGACCCGATGTCCGTCGGCGAGCCGCGATGAGCGGCCACAGGCACAGAACGGGAATCTCGGTTCTCACGCTGAGGAAGTCCACGCCTACCGGACATAACGCGTACGGAGTTTGAAGCCACGTCAGTTGCCAGTTCACACCGCTGCCCTTTCTTACCAACTGCTTATGTACTTACACCAGTGGAGGTGTTGCAAAATGTGAGTAACATTATGTTCAATAAATGTCATGTGTTTTAACAAACGGAGAGCCCTAGATCTGTTTTATTACTTTTTCACGTACAAACCCCGTGGCATTTTCCCTGGACGCTTCCTGGAGGGACCTGACTGTGCCATTTATGATCAGACGATTTCACTGCAGGGAGATTCTATATATGCTGTGTGACCCATTTGGGTCGAGTGGATGAGGTGAGAGGCTGAGAGTGTCTTTGGTGGCAGGATCCACGTGTTCCCTCACCTGCATGCATATAGGATTACACGTTGTTTCACCTTTGGGACTTGCTATTTTATTCTTCATAAGAATCTGCTCTCAAAAGGACGTTATATAAGAATATAGGTGTAGAGACATTTTTGCGCTGCACTGCTTTTCTGATTATTTGACTCATAGAAGGTTTATGGATTACCTTTTTTAGTGTTCAGCCTGCAATCGTTAAGTCTCTTGTTAAATAACTTTGGTGCGCTGAATATTTTTTATTGTTTAAAGAACGGGAATCGCCAATGTAAACACGGCGGTTCCCCATTCTGACAGTGCGGGCATGGGAGATCTACTGATCCCTGTCACTGGGATCAGTTAGATCTCTCATGCCCATGGTAGCCCAACCCCCCCACAGTAAGAACACACCCAGGGAACACAGTTAACCCCTAGATCTCCCCCTGCAGGTTAACCCCTTCACTGCCAATGACATTTATACAGTAATCAGTGGACATTTACATTTCTGATCGCTGAATAAATGTCATTGGTCCCAAAAAAGTGTCAAAAATGTCCGACATGTCCGCTGCAATATTGCAGTACCGCTAAAAATTGCAGATCGCCGCCATTACTAGTAAAAAAAAATAAATAAATAAAAACCCCAGAAATGAATTCTCATCATCTGTAAACGCGGCCATTTTTGCGCAAACCAATCAATAAACGCCGATTGTGATTTTTTTAATCAGAAATGTGAGGAAGAATATAAATCGGCCAAAACTGGTGAAAAAAAATGTCTTTTTATATTTTTTTCTTGGATTAGAATTTTAGCAAAAAGTAAGAAATTTGGGTTTTTTTGCAAAATGGTCGCTCTTCTTTTGTTTATAGCGGTGATCAGAAATGACGCAGAGGTGATCAAATACCACCGAAAGAAAGCTCTATTTGTGGGAAAAAAAGGACGCAAATTTTGTTTGGGTACAACGTCTCCCGACCGCGCAATTGTCAGTTAAAGCGACGCAGTGCCGAATCGCAAAAAGTGCTCTGGTCCTAAACTGGGAAATTCTTCTGGAGGTGAAGTGGTTAATCGCCACTGGGTTTTTTTTTTTTTTTTTTGCGATGTAAGCGAGAAAAAGACAGAAAATTGTGGGGATAAAAAAAATGTATTTTAGTTTCTATGGTAAAATTTTGCGAACAAGTAATTTTTCTTCATACATTTAAGCCAAAAATGATACTGCTATATCATATCTTTGGTAAAAAGTAACACAAATTGGTGTATATAATTTTGTCTTTGTGAAAGTTATAGAGTCTACAAGCTACTGTACACATTGAAAGTTTAATCAATCCTGATGTGCTGACGGCCTATCTCATTTCTTGACGCTCTAAAATACCAGGACAGTACAAATACCCCCCAAATGACCCCTTTTTGGAAAGTAGACATTCCAAGGTATTTAGTAAGAGGCGAGTGTTTTGAAGTTGTATTTTTTTCTCACAATTCTTTGGAAAATGAAGGAATTAAAAAAAAAATGTTTTACAAAAATTGTCATATTAACCACTTCAGCCATGGAAGGTTTTACCCCCTTAATGACCAGTTTTTTTTGCCATTTTTGCGATACGGCACTGTGTTACTTTAATTGACAATTGCACGGTCATGCAAAGTTGTATCCAAATAAAATTGATGTCCTTTTTTTCTCACAAATAGAGCTTTCTTTTGGTGGTGTTTGATCACCTTTTTTTATTTCTTGCGCTATAAACAAAAAAATTACTGACAATTTTGAAAAAAGAAACAATATTTTTTACTTCCTGCTGTAATACATATCCCAAAAAAATGTAAAAAAACGAATTTCTTTATCAATTTAAGCCAATATGTATTCTTCTACATATTTTTGGTTAAAAAAATCCCAATAAACGTATATTGATAGGTTTGCGCAAAAGTTATAGTGTCTACAAACTATGTAATAAATTTATGGACTTTTCTTTTTTTTTTATTGTTTTTACTGGTAATGGCGGGGACCGGCAATTTTAACGGGACTGCGACATTGCGGTGGATAAATCTGACCCTAAGTGACACTTTTTGGGGACCAGTGACAAGTGCTAAAAAAAAAGCACTGATCACTGTATAATGACACTGGCAGGGAAGGAGTTAACATAAGGGGCAATCAAAGGTTTAAATGTATTCCCAGCTAGTGTTTTCTAACTGTGTGGGGGATGGACTGACAGAAGAACACAGAGATCACTGTTCCTGATCACTAGGAACAGAAGATCTCTGTGTACTTCCCTGTCAGAATGGGGATCTGCCTTGTTCACATAGGCAGATCCCCATTCTGCCTCTCTGTGGAGTGATCGCGGGTGGCCAGTGGACATCGGGTCCTCCAGACTTGTGGATTGGCTCCACCTCCGTGCAGTGGGCACACACCCACAGTATCTATTACATGAAACAACATACAGGTATGTTGTTTCACGCAATAGAGCTGCCCTGCTGCAGTATATATGTGGTGGGCAGTGTTTAAGTGGTCAACAAGTTACTTCTTACACATAGCATAGGCATACTTGCAATTACACCCCAAAACACATTCTGCTACTCCTAATGAGTATGGAGATACCATATATGTGAGACTTTTTCACAGGCTAGCCACATACAGAGGTCCAACAAGGAGCACCTTCAAGCATTCTATGGGCATAAATTACACATCTAATTTCTTGACTACCTATCACATTTTGAATGACCACTTTTTGGAAAGCAAACACCCCAATGTATTTTCTATAAGGCTTAGTGAGTCTTTTGAACATGACATTTTTTCCACAAGTTTTTGGAAAATGTGGAAAGAAAATGAAAATTACTTTTTTTTTTTACACAGTTGTCAATTTATACGATATTTCCAACACATAGCATGTACGTTTCCAAGAATTGCACCCCAAATTCATTCTGCCACTCCTACACATCTAATTTCCGGCCTACCTATCACATGTTTGAAGGGACTGGAACACCAGGACAATGGAATTACCCACAAAATGATAAAATTTTGGAAAACCGAGAATTACACCCCAAAATACACTCTGCTACCCCTGACTATGGCGATACCACGTGTGAGACTTTTTCACAGCCTAGCTAGGGTCATAAATTACACATCTAATTTCCTGACTATCTATCACCTTTTGATGGCCCTGGAGCACCAGAACAATGGAAACACCCATAACATTACAATATTGAAAAGCAAACACCCCAATATATTTTTTTACACAACGTCCTCAATTTATAAGATATTTGTAACACACAGCATGGACATACCAAGAATTACACCCAAAAATACATTCTGCTACTCCTCCTGACTATGGAAATACCACCTGTGAGAATTTCATAGCCTAGCTAAACAAAAGATTACCTGAGGTTTTAATATAGCAGTTGTCTGCAGAGGAGACCATTGGTCCAGGAAGCAGGCAGAGATGTGGTCAGCAACAGCCATAGGAATTGTCCGGGCAATAGGCAGGAATTTGGTCCATTATCAGGCTAGGGTCAGTACAGTCAGCAGGCTGACATCCAAGCAGCAGACAGGAACATGGTCCATAAAAAGTTCTGGGTCATTACAGCCAAAGTATTGGTCCAGGCTGCAAACAGGAACATGGTCTATAAAAAGTCCTGGATCATTACAGGCAGCGATATGGTCAGCACAGCCCAAGTATTTGTCCATGCAGCAGGCAGGAACATCAGGCTTAGGGCCTCGGTCAGGTAAGACCTGGGCACAGGGGTAGAGGCTTCTTCCCATCCAAACCTCTTCGAAGCCTCCAGGCCCTGATCCAGGAATTACAAAACCCGGAGAAAACCAAAAACTGGTTTACCCTACTCTGAACACTACTCTGAAGCCCCTCACATATGTGAGACCCCTGTGTTAGCTTGAATCCCACTACTACAGTAGCAGGGCAAAAGATCAAATCGGCAGGTAAAAAACATGGTCGATAACAAGCCAAGGTCAGTTCCAGTGGAAGTTAGAAACCTGGTAGATAAGCAAGCCTGATGGCAGGCAGACACATCATCAATAAACAGGCCAGGGTCAGTTCAGGTGGAAGGCAGAAACATGGTTCATAAACAATCCAGATAGTAGGCAGAGGCATTGTCAATAAATAGGCCAGGGTCAGTTCAGGCGGAAGGCAGAAACATAGTTCATAAATAATCCAGACGGCAGGCAGAAACATTGTCGATAAACAGGCCAGGGTGAGTTAAGGTGGAAGGCAGCAGACACATATCAGCACAGAATGGGGAAATGGTAGGCTATTAGAAATATGGGCACTATACCGAATATTTTAGTGACATATGGTAATGTCGGAAGCAGGCTCCGATGTATACTGGGGACAATGAAAACTGGTGTTTCTCCTAACTCCCCCTCTCTTGCATACTCAACATCTTTTTTGATGTCTTTGGCCTCCTTCTGTGGGTGGAATGTTCTCAGGAAAATGGTGCTCATGAAGCCTGCTCACAGATTCAGAGCGAATGCTTTCTGTTGGAGATCCTTGCTCGTAGATCAGGGCAGTGACGACATCTTCTATACATTTAAAGCGGTAGTAAACCCATGCATTTAACAGGTTAAAAACCAGTCAGTGTGCCGGAAATGTAACACTCACATTGGCTGTGCTCTAAACCAAACTGTCAAACCATCCAATGGCTGGTGTCATAGCTGATCACATGTGCAGCATTATGGCAGTTGTAGATTAAACAGAGGCCAAGATGGCAGCTTCCTTGGCTGAAAATGATAGGAGGGTTTACTACCACTTTAATAAAGGTAGTGGGTCTTTGCATGGATTGTGATAAGTGGCATATGCATTATAAATGGCAAAATGGAAAAGGTAATGTACAACTTTTTTTATACCAGTAGACCGGTACCGTTTTTTGTAAACCGAAAACTATTATTTAGCATGTTTGGCATCATTCCTTGCTGTACATTGTGGTTTCTTAACCACTTAACGACCGCCCGCTGTCATTATACGGTGGCACTTTACCGTTGCATACTGTTATGGTAGCAATAGATGCCATAACCCCGGTATATTTTTGAACAGCGGGCGGTCCTCTTTCAGATAAAAGTGGTCTCTGCGGGGATTCGCCACAAGATCACTTTTTTTCTGTTGCGGGAGAGGGCCCCCCTCCTACTTTCCGGTCATCTCCGTCACTTACCGGGGCCGTCGGTGGTGGCAGAGCCAATTGGGTCCTCTCCCCTGAGAGTCTGGATGCCGAGTGAGGGAAAGATGGCCCCCCGCTTGGCTCCATAACATTGGATGGCGGAAGCGACGCCAAAACGTCACTTTCGCTCAATGCTCTTTTTTTTTTCAAATTACATTTATTTATTTATTATTGCATTTTAGTGTAAATATGAGATCTGAGGTATTTTTGACCCCAGATCTCACATTTAAGAGGTCCTGTCATGCTTTTTTTTTCTATTTCCTTGTAATATGAATAAAAGTGACCCAAAAAGTGTTTTTTTATAGGGACAGTGTAAAAATAAAAAATAAAATAAATAGCAGGAAAAAAAACCTATAAAGCGCCCCGTTCCGCCGAGCTCGCGCGCAGAAGCCAATGCATGCGTTAAGTCCCGCCCCCATACGAAAACGGTGTTCAAACCATACATGAGGTATCGCCGCGATTGTTCGAGCGAAAGCAATAATTCTAGCACTAGACCTCGCCGATGGAGATTTTAAAGTGCCAAAGTTTGTTGCCATTCCACGAGCGGGCGCAATTTTGAAGCATGACATGTTGGGTATCAATTTACTCGGCATAACATTATCTTTCACAATATAGCAAAAATTGGCGCTAACTTTACTGCTGTCTTATTTTTTAATTAAAAAAAGTGAATTTTTTCCACAAAAAAAGACCGCTTCACAAATACGTTGTGGCAAAGTATTGCATCGACCACCATTTTATTCTCTAGGGTGTTTGAAAAAATATATATATAATGTTTGGGGGTTCTAAGCAATTTTCTACCAAAAAAAAAAAAAAATTATTTTAACTTGTAAACGCCAAATCTCAGAAAGAGACTCGGCCCTTAAGCGGTTAAGCAAATTATTTTTTTTGAGTCAGTTGCAAAGTTTTTTACCTGGATATCCTGCATTAACACCATTGCCTGTTACTGCTGTATGATGGGTAAACTGCTGATAAGCGTCTGTGATGGGTGCACTGATTAAGCTGCAGTGACAGGTACATTGGTAAGCTGCAGTGGCAGGTACACTGATTAGGCTTTGTTGATGGATGCGGTGACAGGTACACTGATAGGCTGTACTGATGGCTGCAGTGAAAGGTACACTTATAGGCTGCACTAACAGGTACACCGCTAGGCTGCAATGACAGGTACCAGCCACCTTCTCACTGCTATATTCTTAGTACCCTGCCACAAAATGCCTGAAATGTTCATGGAAATAGAGGAGTATGAGCATTGAGGGAGTTGGAGATAGCAAGAGCTTGTTAAAGCAGATTTCCCAGAATTCGGAGGTATATAACCGGTGGATGCAGTGCCTGACAGGCGATCTTGATGGGCTGTTTAACCCTTGAAGTTCTGGTGAGCCTCAGTGTGTGTGGTTTATTCACGTGGTGACACAGGTGGAGGATTTAACTGTGGAAGATTTGATTTTACTACATAGAACAATTCACTTTATGGACTGCCAGAGCACCTAAAATACCTTTGTTGTGGATGTGTTCTGTTCACATACACCTGCGCCGCTTATAGGACTATTGTTTTTTAGTTTTACACATTTTCTTTTAGATTTTGAATAGTGGCTGCACTCTTATATATATATATATATATATATATA
>BLSH010191437.1:1087394-1104248 GCA_018402905.1 Glandirana rugosa
TATACTCTAGACCCCAGTTTTTCTGGAGTCTAGAGTATAAATGTGAATTTATGAGATCTGAGGTCTTTTTGACCCCAGATCTCATATTTAAGAGGACCTGTCATGCTTTTTTCTATTACAAGGAATGTTTACATTTCTTGTAATAGGAATAAAAGTGATTAAATATTTTTTTTTAAAAAAAGAAGAGTGTAAAAATCAAAAGTAAAAAGCAAAATAAATAATAAAAAAAAAAAAAAAAAAATTTAAAGTGCTCCGTCCCGCCGAGCTCGCGCGCAGAAGCGAACGCATACGTAAGTCCCGCCCACATATGAAAACGGTGTTCAAACCACACATGTGAGGTATCGCCGCGATCGTTCGAGCGAGAGCAATAATTATAGCACCAGACCTCCTCTGTAACTCAAAACTGCTAACCTGTAGAATTTTTTAAACGTTGCCAATGGAGATTTTTAAGTTGCAAAGTTTGTCGCCATTCCGCGAGCGGACGCAATTTTGAAGCATGACATGTTAGGTATCATTTTACTCGGCGTAACATTATCTTTCACAATATGGAATAATATGGAAGAAAACTATTGTTTTCTTATTTTTTAACTAAAAAAACTGAATTTATTTAAAAAAAAAAGCATGCTTGGAAGACCGCTGCGCAAATACGGTGACATATAGTTTTGCAATGACCGCCATTTTATTCTCTAGGGTGTTAGAAAAAAAACAATATATAATGTTTGGGGGTTCTAAGTAATTTTACAGCAAAAAAAAAATGTTTTTAACTTGTAAACACCGAACCCAAAAAACAGGCCAGGTTGGTAAGTGGTTAAGATTGTTCCTTTACTTTTTTTTTTATATTTTTATTGTTTAGTTATTTTCATTTTGCAATATAGCTTCACATATATTCTCATACATTATCTGGGCATTTCCATTTTTTATTATTACTGTATTTTTAATTAATTTTGTATAGGTTCTCACTTGATTTGTTATTACTCTGTACAATTGTGATATGTATAGTTTGTATCAAACTGGTTAATGGCAGCCAGGAGCATTGGGTTCCAAACTGTTTAAGCGAATGCTTTATCACGTCCAACTGACCAAGCCTGCATTCCACACTGGTTCCCCAAGACGTCACCCGAGCGCTCCGCCTGAACTCCCGAGTGCCCACACCGCATCCACCGGGGCTTTCGGATTGACACCCCTTTGTCAGCCCTATCCGCGGCGCTGGATGACCCTCTCCTCCATGCCCAAGGATTCCATGCAGTGGTTTTTACCCTTTAAAGACCACATTGATGTGATTCTGTCCCGCTATAGTGACCACTATGGGCGCCAAGCACAGTCCTTTTTGCTTGTTTATGAGCGTTAAGCATTTTTTCTGTCTGAAAACTCCTCTAAGCATTGTGCTTAAAGCGGAGTTCCACCCAAAAAACTTTAAGCACTCCTTGCCCCCTTACATGCCACATTTGGCATGTCATTTTTTTTTTGAGGGGGGGGGGGGGGGAGAGTGTTCACCTTGTTTTGACAGGTACTTCATGTCATACTTCCTCCTTCCATCTTCCTGGCCGCCTAGGTGACTCCTCCTCTCCTCCTAGGCGGCCCTTCCCTCCTGGCAATCTTCGGGGACACGTCACAGGTCCCAGAAGATTGCCTGGCCACTAGGAACGTACAGTGCGACTCACGCATGCGCAGTGCGTGCCTGGCCGTGAAGCCGGGCCAGGTGCCCACACTAGGAATGGCGGGGCCGTCGGGAGGAGGGGGGAGACGAGCAAGGCTTCGGGCGCAGCTATTGCTGGACCGCAAGACAGGTGAGTGTGTGTTTATTAAAAGTTAGCAGCTACACTTTTTGTAGCTGCTGACTTTTAATAAACAAAAAAATGTGTGGAACTCCACTTTAAAATCTAAATGCCTCTAAATGTCCTAATGTGCATGGACACATAGGATAACACTGAGCTGCTTCTACAGGCAGGAGAAAAAAATGCAAATCTTCTGAAGAAGAAGCATTTTTTAACCACTTGACAACCGCCCACAGTACATTTACCTCATTACTTTGACGTTAAATACCATCGTGAGGGCGATTCTCTTTCGGATAAAAGTGATCCCAGTGGCGGACTTGCCATGAAATCACTTTTAGAGGCGGCGGGAGAGGTGCCCCTCTGCTGCTTCTCGGTGGTCTCCGAGCTTACCGGAACCGTCGATTAGCCCGGAGCCAATCCGATCTCTGAGACGCCTGGACAGGAAGCTGAATGAAGGCAAGATAGCACTCACTTAGCTCTAAGCCCTTGGAAGACCGGACTGACGTCCGATATCACTTCCGCCTCTCAGGCTTACAGGCATGACCCCATATCTCTCAATAAAGAGGACCTGTCATTTCTATCACAAAGAATGTTTACATTCCTTGTAATAGGAATAAAAGTGATCAAAAAAAAAAAAAAATTAAAAGGGGCAGGGTAAAAATTAATAAGAAAAATTTTTTTAAAGCAATCCGTCCCTCTGCGCTCGTGCGCAGAAGTAAATGCATACTTCAGTCACACCCGCATATGTAAACAATGTTCAAACACAAACACGCCGTGATCATTAAAGTGAGAGCAATAATTCTAGCACAAGACCTGTAAAAATGTTTAAAGTGTCGCCTATGGAGATTTTTAAGTATCGTAGTTTGTCACCATTGCACAAGCATGGGCAATTTTAAAGCGTGACATGTTAGGCATCTATTTACTTGGCGTAACATCATCTTTTGCATTATACAAAAAATTGGGCTAACTTTACTGTTTTTCTATTTTTTAATTCAAAAAAGTGTATTTTTTTTTTTTTAATTGAGTCTGAAAGAGCGCTGCACAAATACGGTGTGACATAAAATATTGCAACGATCGCCATTTTATCCTATAAGGCAGGGGTGTCAAACTCCATTTCATCGAGGGCCGCATTAGCCATATGGTTGCCCTAAAAGGGCCGGTTGTATCTGGGGTGCGATACGTAAAAAGTGCTGGGTTCAAGAGTACATTCTGTACAGAGTGCAGAACCGAGGTTTATGCTATGTACAGAGTAAAGGGTTCAGGAGTGTATTACATACAAAGTTCAGGGGTGTGCTGTGTACAGAATGCAGGGTTTAGGGGTGCGCTATGCACAATGTGCAACACCAATCCCCTCACCGAAGCATCCTTGCATCTCTCTCCTACCTTGCCTGGCTCTAGTACCTCCCTTTGTAGGTGGCTTTGTCTCACCTTGCAGGGAACTGAAGCTGAGGGTGAAAGTTGGAGGTGGCAAAATGGAGTTCTGCCACATTCTGGCTGCAAAACTGGGTGCGAGGGCCACATGACAAGGCCTGGAGGGCCGCATTCGGCCCGCGGGCCTTGTGTTTGACATATGTGCTATAAGGTCTCTGCTAAAAAAATATATAGCATGTTTGGGGGTTCCAAGTCATTTTCTAGCAAAAAAATACTAAATTTAAACTTGTAAACAAAAAGTTCCAGAAAAGGCGGGAGCCCTATTATCCCGGGAGGATTATTATACAGGATTTATATAGCGCCGACGGTTTGCACAGCGATTTACAACACGAGGGCAGACAGCACAATTACAATACAATTCAATACAGGAGGATTCAGAGGGCCCTGCTCATTAGAGCTTACAATCTAGGAAGGAGAGTCAAGTGATAGGAAAGGGTAATGACTGTGGGGGGTGAGCTGATGAAGAAAATAAAAGTGCAGTTGTTAGGTGGAGGCAGGATAGGCTTCTCTGAAGAGAAAAGTTTTCAGGGATCGCATATAGATAGATTTTGAGATAGTCAGACAGATTAATGTAGGGAATTCCAGAGGATGGGAGAGGCTCGGGAGAAGCCTTGGTGGCAAATATGGGAGGAGGTGATGAAGGAACTAGAGAGCAGGAGGTCTTGGAGGAACGAAGAGGATGATTAGGTTGGTATTTTGAGACTAGGCTAGTGATGTAGCTGGGGGCAGAGTCGTGGATGGCTTTGTAACTTATTGAAAGTATTTTGAATTTAATTAATTGGGCGAGTGGCAGCCAATGGAGGGATTGGCAAATAAGGGTAGCAGATGCTAAGCGGTTTGTAAGGTGGATGAGTCTAGCAGCAGCATTCATGATGGACTGAAGGGGGGATAATCTATTTAAAGGTAAGCCAATGAGGAGGGAGTTGGTTGTGCCATTACTCTTGACAGAGAAGTCAGGGGAAGAGGCATGTGGGGATGTCATATGACGTCCTCCCAGGATTGGGTCACACTCTGGCGTGATCTGTCACTGGACACGGCCGATGACAGATCACTGTACCGGCCCACTGCCGGTACCAAGTGATCACTGTGGCCAATCACAGCAGAGCACATGACAGTCGTACACAATGAAAGGCTTTAACTCATGCCCTTCATTGTGTACTATTGTGATGAGTGCTGTGATTGGTCACAGTGATCACATGGTACAGACAGGGCCAACCACAGCCCATCTGTACCATGTGATTAGCTGTCGCCAATCACAATAGTAAAAACTAAATTAATAGTTTAAATTGAAAAAAAATGGTTGCTTATAACTGTAAAATTCACAATTACAAGCAATCGTAGTGTGTAAAAAAAAAAAAAAAAAAATTGATCACCTCCTCGGAGTAGTACAGTGTTACTATGGTAAGATGTATAAAAAAAATGTAATAAAGGGGAAAAAATGGGAAAAAAATTATTACTATTTTATTTTTACATACTGTCACCAGCCAGTGTGTCTGATCACTAGCACACCAGTTATATGATGATGTTGTACTTCACGGGTGTCAGTATGTAAAAAAAAAAAAAAAACACTTTTTTTACATTTCTTAAATACCTTACACTGTCTACTTTCCAAAAAGGGGTCATTTGGGGGTATATGTACTGTCCTGGCATTTTTGGCCCATCGGATTGATTTTCAGATATATACACACCATAGCTTGTGGACTCTATAATTTTTCTACAGACTTAATTATATACACCGATTTGGTTTATTTTCAAAGAAATGTAGCAGTATACATTGTGGCCTAAATTTATAACGAAAGATTATTTGTTTGCAAAATGTTAGAACAAAAACAATGAAAAATGTGCTTTTTTTCAAAATTTCCTATTTTCGTTTATCAAAAAAATGTAAAAAACTGTGGTGATTAAATACCACCGAAAGAAAGCTCTATTTGTATGAAAAAATGCTAAAAATTCCATTTGGGTACAGTGTTGAATGACCACGCAATTGTCATTCAAAGTGTGACAGCTCTGAAAGCTGAAAATTGGCCTGGACAGGAAGGGGGTAAAAGTTTCTGGTATTGAAGCTGTTAATGATGTATTTATTTGTAACATTCATATCTGCCTAAAGGTCAACTTTAATTATATTATGTATTATATTCAATAATATACACACACACACTGCATGAGCCACCCAAGGTTGACTTAGCTACAAACATGCATTTCCAAACCTGTACATTTCAAATATCTGACACTTTTGTCAAACTTCCACGTCAAAAAGAAAAATCTTCCCAAACACTACAAACTCAAACACTTGGTCATCTTGCAACCAAATTGTAAATTTGATGATCGGGTGATCAGAAGGGTCTTAACAACTGGCAAATCTAAATCAATTTAGCATGGCATATAATCAGATTAGGTACAAACAATTAAAAATCAGACTGCTTTTATATTTTGAAATGAAAGAAAATGAAATTCACATATGCGTAGCACATATTTTTTATCAGTGAGGTACTAATCTGATACCATGAATTTCTATACATTTATCAAATATTTACCTTTAGAGGAGTGTCCTGAAACAAAGACTTCCTGTCACACGCTACATGGGCTTTCTTGGCACTCCGCGACGAGAAATATCTTATAACTGCATAATACCCAGGGTCAGCAACACCAGCGTTTGGGAAAAGCTTCAGACAGTACAGAGGCCCAAACTGAGAAAACACCTTCATCAAGGAGCACTGCAAATGAAAAAATGAGTGTGAGAACACATCACAACTAGGATAAAAATATACAAATAGTATTTCAGATATTCAGTTATTTTTTTTTTGTTTAAAAATAAACATGCCCCCACAGCAAGCAGCTTGCTATGGGGGGGGGGGGGGGGTGGCACACAAGCCGCTGCTCTGTGTGTCCATTCAGACACGGATCCGTGGCTTGGCCCTGCCCCCTCTCCTCATTGGCTCACTGACTTTGATTTACTCTAGGCCAATAAGGAGGGAGAGTCTCACGGACAGCCGAAACTCTAGTGCAAAATCGCTGGATTGAGATGGGGCTCAACTAAGTATTAGGGGGGCTGTAGCACACGGAAGGTTTTTTATCTGAACGCATAGAATGCATTCAGAATAAAAATTGGATTTTTTTTATACATACTTGCCTGTAAAATCCATTTCTTTCAAAGGACATCACGGAAAACAGAGCAGGCTATACATTCTATACATACTGTGTTATACGCCCCCTATAGGTGAATGGATACTGGTAATCAATAAAAAACAAACAGGAAGTTCCCCCTCCTATATAAACCCTCCCACACTGGGAGCACTTCAGTTTTGTAGCAAGCAATGAACTCCACCAAGACAGAGAGGGGAGGGACCTCTGTGTCCCATGATGTCCTTCGAAAGAAATGTATTTTACAGGTAAGTATGTATAAAAAATCCAATTTTCTTTCTCGGACATCACGGGACACAGAGCAGGCTATCTATTCTATACATACTGGGATGTCCCAGAGCAATGCCTGAGGGGAGGGAGACACAATTCCAATTCAACCACAGCCCTTAATATGCTGTGGCCAAAAAATGGAATCCTCCGCTGTTCTAACATCCACCTGATAGGATCTTGTGAATGTATGTACTGAGGACCATGTAGCCTCATAATCTGTGCCACCGACGTCTGGTGGCAGAAGCCCAGGAGGTCCCTATCTCCTGGTAGAAAGAGCTCTCACCCTGAATGGGGGAGCTCTCTCCCTTTAACCATAAATTTGAGTTATCAGCTGGCTAATCCACAGTGAAAACAGCTGCCTTGGATGCCGTCCGACCCTTCCTAGGGCCTTCAGGCAACAAAAAAAAGGCATCAGTCCTACTGATGTCTGCAGATCTCTTCAGGTAGATCTTAACAGCATGCACCACCTGTAGAGAATGCAATGGCCTCTCCTCCGGTGAGGAGGGCTGAGAATAAAAAGAAGGTAACATAATATCTTCATTGAGGTGAAAGGCCGACACTACCTTCGGTAGGAAGGATGGAAGAGGCCGCAACACCACCTTATCCTGGTGCAATCACAAGTCTGGCTCTTTACAAGAAAGAGCTGCCAACTCCGAGACCCCTCTGGCAGGGGTGATGTCCTTTGATTGTAGTCAAAACCAGCTTCAAGTCTACTCCTGCTTGAAGAAAGGCTAGCATTTTACCAATCACATACTTGCGGAGTTGCCATTTCCTGGCCTCACACCATGCAATGTGAGCCTTCCAGACCCTGTGATAAATCTTCCTGGTGACTAGCTTTTTAGCGTTTACCATTGTAGATAACACAGGGCCCAAATACCCCAGGATCTCTCAATACCGTGGCTTCAATCGCCATGCCGTCAGCTTAGTGCACATAAATTTGGGTGGAATATAGGATCCTGAGAGAGTAGATCGGATCGGATCAGACCGGAAGCTGCCAAGGCACGTCCGCCATTAACCTCATTATCTATGGGTAGCAAGGCCTCCTGGCCCAATCTGGCGCCACCAGAATGACTGTTGCCGCCTTCTCCCGAATTTTGCACAAGGGATGCTGTAGCAGAGAGATTGGGGGAAAGGCAAACATCAAGGAGAACTGGACTCATGGAATCACCAGAGCCCCTACTCCTATAGCACAAGAATCCCCTGCTTGGGACACAAACAGCTGGACTTTGTTGTTGAACTGGGGTGCCAGTAGATCAACCTCTGGCATCCCCCAGCAAAGGCAAAATTTTCTGAAACACTTCGGGCTGTAGTGACCACTCTCGCGGGTGTATCTGTTGGGGGCTGAGAAATCCGCCTTCCAATTTTCCCACGCCTGGGATGTGAACTGCAGAGAGTCTTGCAAACTTGCCACTGCCGTGGTCTTGTCAGCATGTACCCTTATCAGGTAGCCCTGTAACCTGGATGTCCAATCCCTCAGAGCTAGCCGAATAGCTCGTAGCTCTAGGAGGTTTATGGGCAATCTCTGCTCCACCAAGGACCATCTCCCCTGGACTGTGGAGTCCCCCATGATCACGCCCCACTGGTCACAATCTTCCAAGATACTGGAAGAAAAGATATGCCCTGACAGATTCTGGTTTACTAACCACCAGGCGAGACTCCATCGAGCCCTGGGAGATAAGGATATGCAGGAATCCGAAGTCTGTAATGGTCTGTTCTACTCTGCCAGGATGTTGCGCTGAAGCGCCCTGGAGTGACACTGTGCATAAGGAACTGCCTCGAAAGAGGCTACCATCTTCACTAGCAGCCTCACACAGAGGAGAACTGAAGAGTGTCTCATCGCCCTCACCTGGCTTACCAGATCCTTGAGGTCGCTGATCCTCTCAGCAGTGAGAGAGTATCCTTGCTTGGACTGTATCTAGCTATAGGTCTATATATTCAGAGACTGAACTGTGTCTAGTAAGGAATACCCTACATACATGACCCAACCCCTGCTTCCCAGGATTGTTAGGGTCACAATCTGCCCTAGTCTGCACCGAGGCTGATCTCTGAGCAAAAGGTTGTCCAGGCATTCCATTATTAGGACCCCCCGTGACCCTAGAAGGCCCATAACTGGAGCCAGAATCTTTATGAAGATTCAGGGAGCTATTGCAATCCTGAATGGCAGAGCCAGAACTGTTAGCATCGTTCTTCTATCGAAAAAATGCATAAAAACCTCTGATGCGGTAGCAAAATTGGCGCAGGCAAATATGCATCCTTGATGTCTATTGATGCCAAAAAATCTCCTTCTTGGAGCGAGGCAATCATTGAGTGGATTGACTCAATGGAATGGCCATACCGCAAGAAATTGGTTTAGGACCTTGAGACCCAGAATAGGCCTTACCTCCCCGTTTTGCCTTTGGACCGTAATAGGTTCGACCAGTAAGCAAGCAGGCATGTGTTTATGCAAAACGTGCCTATGTAAGTAAGCATACATCTGTTTATGCACAACATGCATTCATAGGCATCAGGTGTCTCTGCATCATGTGTGCTATGCATCATGCGATCTATGCAGACACCTATGCAGAGGCACCCATGCAGACACAACTCTCAATGCGACACAGGCCCATGCGACAAAGGCCCACGTGAAACGAGTCTCCATGCGACACGAGCCTCCATGCGGCATGAGCCTTATGCGACACGAGCCTTATGCGACACGAGCCTTATGCAACACGAGTCACCTTGCAACCCAGTCTTTTAGCCCACATGTGTTTTACCAGCCATGTTTAACAAACGTGTTTTAGGCAAACAAGCGTTTAACCACTTCAATACTATGTACTTAGAACACTTTACTTCCAGACCAATTTTCAGTTTTCAGTGTTGTTGTGCTTTGAATGACAATTGCGCGGTCGTGCGACGCTGTACCCAAACAGATTTTTTATCATTTTGTTCCCACAAATAGAGCTTTCTTTTGGTGGTATTTGATCACCCCTGCGGTTTCTATTTTTGGCGCTACAAATAAAAGAAGACCGAAAATTTTGAAAAAAAAATTCTCTATTTTTGTAACAAAACTTTGTAAATAAGTAAATTTTCTCCATCACCGGTGGGCACTGATGAGGCTACACTGACGGGCACTGATGTGGCAGTACTGATTGGCACTGATGAGGCAGCACTGGTGAGGTGGCACTTATATGCAGCAATGATGAGCACTGTTAGGAGGCACTGATAAGCAGCACTGACGGGTACTGATAGGTGGCACTGATATACAGCACTGACGGGCACTGATATGCAGCACTGACTGGCACTCATAGGCGGCATTGGGCACTGATAGGTGGGCACTGGTAGGTGGCAATGGTGGGCACTGATAGGTGGCACTGGTATGCATTGATAGGGGCACTGGTAAGCACTGATAGGGGCACTGGTGAGCATATATACTGATAGGGGGTCATTCCCTGGTGGTCTAGGGTGGCATCTGAAGGTGGCACTGAGTGCCATCCCCATTGGGCACTATGTCTCTTACCTGGTGGTCTAGGGGGGTCTCCCTGGTGGTCCAGATCGGCTCCCTGGTGGTCCTGGGTGGGCACATCACTGGTGGTCCCTGGGTGGGCACATCCCTGGTGGTCTAGGGTGGCGATCCGAGGGAGGGCTGTGCTGATAAATCATCAGCACAAACCCTCCCTGTCAGGAGAGCAGCCGATCGGCTCTCCAGTCTGCAGACCTGAGTACAGGAAAGCCGATAAACGGCTTTCCTGTGTTACACTGTGACCAGCCGTGATTGGTCACGGCTGATCACATGGTAAAGTGCTTCGGATGGAAGCACTTTACCGAGATCGGTATTGCGGCGGGTCAGACTGACCTCCCACACCACCGATCGCCGTGATGCGTGCCCCCCCGGGCACGCGGCGGCTTGTTATCCTGAGGACGTCATATGACGTCCAGTCAGGATAACTAAGCCACTTCCCGGCCGTCATTTTGCATACGGCGGTCGGGAAGTGGTTAAGCAAACACATGCTCCTACAAACTTTCATTTTTTCAAATTCATTTAGGCAGACATGCTTTTTTAGCAACCATGCTTTTAAGCTAGTTTGCAAGCATGCCCCTTTTCAACTGCAACTGGGCTCAAGCAGGATGAACACAGCACATATTCATCCAATGCGGCCTCTATGCTGCTTTAGAACAGTAAAAAAAAAAAAAATTAGCTCAGATGCCCAGCCAAGGAAAAAGAAGCCTTTAATAAGGACTCCAGATTTTTATCTGAAGGGTCCTTAACACCTGGGCATTATCAACAGGGCAGGCCAGGGATTTACTTAGGGATGCGACTGCTGCATGGACAGCTGGTACTCCCCCCTTCCAAAAAGCTTTCCTGCATAGGATATATTAGAAGGAACAACAATCTGTCCGGATGCACCCAGTCAGCATATATCACCCTCTCAAGGAGAGGATGCAAGCGAATCCCTGCACACCTTGTGGTATTTTAATGACCCAAGGGAGGAATACACATCCACAGGAGGAAACCTGAATGCTGCACGTACCTTATGTGTAAGTACCTGGATCAGCAACCTCTGAGATTGAGAGGCAGGTGTCCTTGGGGATTCTTCTGGCTCAGGACTCTCTGAAGCAGAAGTGTCTGCAAAAGAATCGGCCAGATCCCTTGTAGCTACCTTCTCTCCCTCATCAACCCATTCTCGCTCCAGAATCGGAGGAATAGGGGAAGGAGGCATGTCATCCTTCTCACCTTGTGTGGTAGAAGCAATCAGACCAGCAATCCTGGTTTTCAAGCTCAGTAAGGCTGCCGATAGATCATCTTTAGTAACATACTGTGAGGAAACAAATGAGGGGTCAGCTACCGTACCAGACAGCCGCAGCAGCTCAGATAGCCCGGTCGCTTCTGGTCTCTCAGGGGAACCAATATCAACAGTGATCCGACTAGCCTCAGCAAGGGCTGTGTTAACACACCTGTACTTCTAGCCTTATTACAGGCAGCTTTGCTCCCCCCTTTGCTTCTTGGAAGCCATGGCTACTAGTGCATGCACTGCTTTGCCCATGTTCCCTGAACCCAGCTTCCTGCCCAGCCTGACTCAGCTTCCACCCCTAGACTCATGTATCACCAGGAGGATCTTTAGCCTGCTCTCCAGCCCTGTCCTGACTGCTTCAGGCGACTCTCCTGCGACCTCCATTCACTTACATAGTGACAGATTAGTACTGGCGCAGGCTCCCCCTGGTGGCAGCTTCGCAGGAACTGCAAGCAAGACCAATCATGACTGTCTTTTTAGCCGAGCCCTCTGGTGGTGAGAAAAAAAGAAGTGCAGGCAAAAGGAGGGAACATTTAAACAAACTTTTTCCTATGTTTTCAGGAAGCCAGCTGGGTTCAGCAACATTATCCCCATTGGGGATTACTCACCATTCCCGCCGCAGGGACTGGAGGAGACTGCAGGCCCAACCTTCACCCATCATGGTGGGCTTTGTCTCAAGGACCTTCAAGGACCAGGTACCCATTCTGAGGGTTCACTCCCTTGGACATGTACAGCACCCTGCAGGCGTACCTTGGTTTAGTGTTCCAGGTTTACCTACACGCAGGATCTAGCACCATATATGGTCGCTTACAGGCAAAACCTTGCAGTTTCTTCTGTCTTCTTAGCGAGGCCGGGATACCATTTATCTTAGCTTAATGCCATTTGAAATGGATCCAGTATGAAGGCTGTCCCTGATTCTAAAAGAACCTGTGTGGGAAACAGCATAGAAGCTCCACAGAGCTGTAGAAGTGACCATCCACTTTCAAGTCACTGGCGAAAAAACTGAAGTGATCCCAGTGTGAGAGGGGTTACATAGGAGGGGGAACTTCCTGTTTGTTTTTTATTGATTACCAGTGTCCATTCACCTATAGGTGGCGTATAACCCAGTATGTATAGAATATAGAGCCTGCTCTGTGTCCCGTGATGTCTGAGAAAGAAATAAACCTTCAGCCTTTAGAACCACTTTAAACAGCCCTTAAAAGATACCCCTTAAATGACTTCCCCTTTCTCCTCAAGACCCCATTCACACCTCTTTTGTAGCTTGAAGCTCCAAAATGCTTGAGGATAAAAAAAATCAATGATTCTCTATGGAAATGATTCACATCTCCACTACAAGTCGCCTGAAGCTCAAAAAAGTTCTTGAGCTTTTTTTGTAGCTCGAATTGGGCAGATGTGTGTGGTTTTGAAACGTTCTTTGTTCCATAGAAATGCTCGATTCACATATTAGAGCAATATGCAAATGCAATAATTAAATAAAAATAAATAATAAATAAATAATTAATTAAATAATTAGCATAAATAAATCATAAAAATAAAATATCCCTAACCCCAACCCCTAATTCTAATATTAAGGACCGGTTCACACTGTTGTGATGCGGGAACCCTGCATATCCACTGTGGGTTCCTGCATTGCATGTCTCCCGGCGGCAGTTCACACTGCACTATGCGCACTTCAGGGAGTGTCAATAGAAAGCTAATGACACCCCCAAATCATTTTGCATATCGCACTGTGTGAACACCCATGCGATCCAATTCTGCTGCTGTGGAAAACACAGGTCATGTGCGAGTTTGTTCCGAATGTGATGCAATTTCAGCCATACTATCTCTATGGCTGAGATTGCATTGCATAGAGATTGCATGTGATTCACACTGCAGTACGGTGAGAATGACATCCGATCTGGCCGCACGCAGCAGTGTGACCCGGCCCTAGCACCTAATCTTAACCCTAACAAAAATAAATAGGTAAATAAATACATAATACTAAATAAAACCTAACCCTTAACTGTAACCTTTAAACCCTAAAAAAAGTCAAACAATGAATAAATACTAATAAATAAAAAAATAAAAGTGGATGAAAAGGTGAAAACATAGCAACAAATGATGAAACTAAATTAAATAATTATTTTTCTCTATTGGCTAATAAAAAAAAGCCAAAGCTCAAAAACGCTTTAAAAACGCTGTACAAAAAACGCTCAAAAAGGATCCAAACACATAAAAAACGCAGCTAAACCCACTTTAAAGCAGGAACATTTAAATCCAGGAAAAAGTGATCTGGGGGGCAGAAAAGTTGTTTATATTTTACTGATGACTTGTGTTGCATGTAGAAAAGCGAAACATAAAAGTGACAGTGGGAATGAGGACTATGTTCAAATGGCCTTTACAGAGACACTGTCTTTTTAAAAAGACATGCCTGCTGATAACTTACCCTTCAGCATGTTATACTTACAAATCCATGCCCCTTGCAGCTGCAGGAGTCTACCCTGGGTAAGCTCCAGTGTCGGAGTTTACCTGGGTGGATAACATTACTGCTCCTCTAAAGGAGACAGTGTTCCAGCCTGGAAATTGATGGCTCCAGCCCAAGCACTGTGGAAGGCCACACGCTGTACCATATCTCCAGTATTGCTGTTACAGTAACAGAGGGGGGGGGACAGTAAAGGAGAGCATGATTGGGTTAGTATATTTTGTTGGTGGGGTGGGCAGCAGCCAACTACTCATTTAGGGGAAAACTTCCTTTTAAATTCCCATTATATAATAAGAAAGTGAAAGGAATGAATTTTATCATAAAAGCACAGTCAAATTATTATTGATTGTTGTGAAAGGGGCAGTTTACATGCATCACACAATAGTGCTGACCTGCATTGTGCAATCTGTAGCCTGGCTATAGTGTCACAGACAAAAAAAACCCCAAAAAACCCGAGCAATCAGGACCCACATTACATTATGCATTGCATTTTAAACCCTAGACTCAGAAGAAATATGTACAAAGTGAAGGACTTTAACCGGTTCCAGACCGGCTCGCGTTACATTTACTGCTGCAGAGTGGCACGATCCCACGAATCGCCGTCTATAAACGGCGGCTTGCTCGTGTGTGGCTAGCAGGCGGGAGCGCGCCAGCACGCTCTCGTGCCCACTGCACTCTGCAGCAGTATGGCCGCGGGTCCGGCAGACTCGCTGTCCGCCGGCTACACGCGATTGCCTGGCAGAGAAGAAAAAAAGGGGAATCGCCGACGTAAACACGGCAGTTCCCTGCTCTGTCAGGCGGCATGTAAGAGATCTACTGATCCCTGTCACTGGGATCAGTTAGATCTCTTATGCCCCTGGCAGCCCAACCCCCTCACAGTTAGAACACACCTAGGGAACAGTTAACCCCTAGATCGCCCCCTGCAGGTTAACCTATTCACTGCCAATGACATTTACACAGTAATCAATGGCTATTTAAATTTCTGATCGCTGTATAAATGTCATTGATCCCAAAAAGGTGTCAAAAATGTCCGACATGTCCGCTGCAATATCGCAGTCCCGATAAAAATCACAGATCGCTGCCATTACTAGTAAAAAAAAAAAAAAAATTTGTAAAAACGCCATAAATTAATTCTCATGGTTTGTACATGCTGCAACTTTTGCGCAAGCCAATTAATAAACGCAGATCACGTTTTTTTATTTACCACCAATATAAGAATATATATCGGCCAAAACTGATGAATAAATTTGATTTTTTATATTTTTTTTGGATATTATAGCAAAAAGTCAAAAATATTGTTCTTTTTCAAAATTGTCGCTTTTTTTTTTCTTTTTTTGTTTATAGCGGTGATCAGAAATGACGCAGAGGGGATCAAATACCACCAAAAGAAAGCTCTATTTGTGGGAAAAAAGGGCTTCAATACATTTTATCTTAAAACATTTTTTAAACAGTAGCAGTACTAATGTTAAAACATATATGTGACCCCTTGAACATTAATCCCCACCTGTTCATGTGGGTAAATACAAGCCTTTCCATACATATTGCTCCCTGTATATCTCAATGCATTTCTCGGGTAGATGACTCTGCTTCATCAGGAGAATAAGGAGAGGGAGGAAACAGGTGGTCAATACACTCTCCTCCAATTAGGAGTCCAGAAGCCCAATCTCTCCTCCATGCTGGGGCCACAGATGAGGGGACAGACATCCTCAAAGAAAGCACCACACCCCAGGAAGAAGCACCATATACAGTCTGCACAGCGGTTACCAATTTATATAGAGTCTGAAACTATTGGCCAAGAGACAGAGGAAACCTCCCTTTTGGACCTCACATTGATAGCCATTTGTTAGGGTGCTGGAGATCCCAAATGCTGAAAATCTCCCCAGGATGTCATCATCCCATCCCACCTTGTTGCTAGGATGTTGCTAAGTGACTGCTAGCTCTTCCTGTTCACTTCCACCATCACAGGAGAGAGCCCTTTCTGATTCAAACTTCCTTATCTGCACTTCCTCTCCGCAATGCAGTAGCTTTGAGCTCAGTGTTTCAAAAATCGCTCCTGTGATGGCCGAGGTGAACTGTAACAGCTGGACGATTCTTAGCAACATCCAAGCAACAAGGCAGGGCAGGGGGGTGGCATCTCTGGGAGTTTTCCAGTCAGACTTCAGGAGGTACATAAATGGCCTATACTTATAGTAAGGGCAATATTAAACTTTGGTCAAAGCTGCACAGTTTGTTTTTATCTACAGGCGCCCCTTATCTGCATAGGCAGATAACCCTTTAACCACATCCTGACCACACTATAGCCAAATGAAGGCAACAGCGCAGCCAGCCAGCTCTGGGGGGGCATCACATGAAGGCATCCCATGATCGCGGTTGCTACGGCACATGGGCGGCGCGCTCTGTGATCGCAGTGTCCTCCAGACACTGCTGATCACAGATTGAGGTAAAGAGCCAATCAGCGGCTCTTTACCACGTGATCAACTGGGTCCAATCACAGCTGATTACAATGTAAACAGAAGTTGGTTATCGGCATTGCTTTCCTCATGCTGACAGCATGAGAAGAAGAGAGCCGATAACCAGCTTGCGTAAAAGTGATGTACACTGATGATCAGGGCACTGATTATCTGGGCAGTCCCAAGAGTGCCCACCAGTGCTGCCAATCAGTGCCTCCTCATCAGTGTCACCTATCAGCGCCACCTACCAGTGCCCATCAGTGCCACCTCATCAGCACACATCAGTGAAGGAGAAAAATTACCTGTTTGCAAAATTTAATAAACTATGAAAAAGTGTTTTTGTTTTTTTTTTTTTTAATTTTCAGTCTTTTTTCGTTTATTTAGTAGTAAAATAAAAGAAAAACCAGCAGTGATTAAATACCAAAAGAAAGCTCTATTTGTGTGAAAAAATGATAAAAATGTTGCTTGTATACAGTGTTGCATGACCGTGCAATTGTCATTCAAAATGTGACAGCACTGAAAGATAAAAATTAGCGGGGGGGGGGGGGGGGGTAAAA
>BLSH010191437.1:1132793-1153127 GCA_018402905.1 Glandirana rugosa
TCTGATGGACAGGTGACAGGTACTTTGATGGATAGGTGACAGGTACTCTGATGGACAGGTGACAGGTACTTTGATGGGGTGGTGACAGGTACTCTTTATTGGAAGGGGGGGACAATCAGTGTGCTTGGTGCTGACAGTAAGCGGTAACGAGCTCTTACCGCTATCTCCTCCTCACACACGATCGGTGTGTGAAGGGGAGAACCCGGTAACAGCTCGTTACCGCGGATTCCCGTCATTTTGTGACCGGCTGTGATTGGACACAGCCGGTCACGTGGTAAAGAGCCAATACTATTGGCTCTTTACCGTGATCGGGGTTGGGCTTTGTCCGAGGGACAAGCCCGCCCCCGATGGGCGCGCGCGAGCGGCGTGCACGCCGCTCAGTCGCCATTGTTGTTAGTGACCGGCTGTGATAGGACACAGCCGGTCACGCGGTAAAGAGCCAATTTTATTGGCTCTTTACCCCGATCACGGAAGGCCGGGGTCCCAAGGGCCCGCAAAGCGGCGAAAACAAGAGGACGTCATATGACGTCCACTTAGGATGGGGAGTGCACCTTGCCGACGTATATTTACTATACGTCGGTAAGGAAGTGGTTAATTGATTTTGTGAGCCTATGTTGGTACCATTGAAATCCCAAAGCCCCTCATTCTTCATTTTCTTTATGCCAATTAGGGATGTAGGTACCCGTATTTAACTGTAATATACCCAATTTACTGAGCTATACATGCAGGGTCATGAGAATAGACCACTGGCCAGAACTTGCCCAGTATGCTATTGAGTTGTTGGGTTGCCCTGCACCCTGCGTGCTTTCAGAACGGCCATTCAGTGCTGCAGGAGGTTTCGTTACTGATCATAGAACGTGTCTGTCCACAGACTCCGTGGACCGTTTGACTTTTATCAAAATAAATCAGTCCTGGATTACCAGCTATGAAGCCCCTGATGCCGATGTTACTGATTAAGTGTTTTTGGGATGTGGAATCTCTGCCGGACTTCGAGGCTGCCTAGCTTTGAGGGTGTTCATCTGGATGAATTTTTCTGGTATAGGTTTCATGGGCACAATTAACACCCAAAGACCAAATTTTTCAGCACCTGTTTGACAGGAGTATAGCATTGCAATTTTTTTTGCCTTCATCAAGAGCACCTCTATAGGGTTACAGTGGGAAGGCGCCACTGACACCCAAAGAGTAATTTTTCTGCACCTGTTTGACAGTTGCATATCATTGCAATTTTTTTTTTTACAGAAAGGCCAATTCTTGCCTTCATGAAGAGCACCTCTCTAGGGTTATGGTGTGAAGGTACCAACGACACCCAAAGCCCAATTTTTCCGCACCCGTTACTTCTATCCAAAGTCAAAATGACACCAGAATTTATCCAAAAAATCTCTAACCTTGTTCCCAGTGCACTAAATTGTGGCCTCATCATACACACTGGCTCCCTAGCTGCTGCTGAGCAAAATAAAGGCAGCTCACAGGGAAAAGTCATTTTTTTTGGCTTTATAAATGCAATTATTGCTGCAGCAGATTCTAGACATGATACAGATCTGCCAATTTACAGGTATACTAAGGGGACCCCCTCAGGCCCTATATTGGAAGGAATTTTTCATTTTTATGCTTTTACTTTAAAAATTAAAAAAAATCACTGCTCATTTAAAAATGATGTTTTTTACAAACTTTTCTTTCATTGATACATGTCCCCCAGGGCAGGACCCGGACCCCTATATCCGTTGTATGCCCAATTACTTGCATATAAGCCTGCAAAATGGGCACTTTAGATTTTTGATATTCGGGTCCCATTGACTTCAATGGGGTTCGTTATTCGGGTCCGACCTTTCGCGATGTTCGAAAGTTCTGGTGCAAACCGGCCCATCCCTACTTTCAAGCTCCATCAGGTTGGATGGAGAGCGTCGGCGCACAGCCATTTTCAGATCTCTCCAGAGACGTTCAATCGGGTCTAGTCTGGGCTCTGGATGGGCCACTCAAGGGCATTCACAGAGTTCTCCCGTAGCCTCTACTTTGTTATCTTAGCTGTGTGCTAGAGCTGCACGATTCTGGCCAAAATGAGAATCACAATTTTTTTGCTTAGAATAAAGATCACGATTCTCGTGGCGTAATATATTAAATATACAAAGAAATTGGGCTAACAGCACTGTTTAGTTTTTTGAAAGGGTAATTTTTCCAAAAAAATTGCGTTTAAAAGTCCGCTGCACAAACAGCGTGTGACATAAAATATTGCAACAACCGCCATCTTCTTCTCTATATATAATAGATATAAATATATAATGTTTTGTATAATATATAATGTTTGGGGGTTCTAAGTCATTTTCTAGCACAAAATAATGGATTTTTATTTGTAAACAGCAAGTGTCAGGAAAGATTTAGTCTTTAAATGGTTAAACCAAACAACTATAGAAGGGGAGTTCAATCAGAGTTAATTTCTTTAAAGTAAATTACTTTGTATCTGTTAGCGTCTTTTATCAATGGTGAATTCAGAACTTGGCTCTCTGCCCAGACTTGGCTGTCTCCCCTGAGACTCAAGTCTCTCTGACTTAGTAAAGACTTCAGGCGACTTGCATTAACATTTATTACAGTCAAGTCGCGCTGAGTCGCCCCGCAAGTCGGACCCCATTAACTGCACTGAAAATCGCGGTAATGCCCAATGGAGATCGCAGACGCGTTTCGTCTGCACAGACGTCTGTGCGGACCACGTGCCTATCGCAGTCTTTCTTTTATGTATTTTATTTGCCGGCTTTTATTTTGTCTGTTCCTGTGTCGGTGGAATAAACTGGTATGTTTTACTACACAATGTGGAGCAGTTTCTTTTCTTCACATGGTTCCCGGTGAGGTCTGATGTTGAGGGTAGCCACCTTTTTTATCTTAGAGAAGAATTGTTGGTCTTTATTGTCATCATTAACCCTCTACATCGATCTGTGGATGATAACTCACCACAGATTCGATCTATGCACATTCCACCTGCCTTTGTGTTCAACTTTATTGTTTATTTGGGACATTTGTTTGGACTTTTTATGCACTGTTTACTTTAAGTCTTTAACCATCACAGGTTTATTTGGACTTTTTCACTTGAATCATTGACCATCATAGAGTCAACTTATTTGATACCCTGTTCACTTTAAGTCATTCACCATCACAGGTTATTTTGGACTTAATGTAGAGTCAACTTATGCACTGTTATTTTGAGTATATGTATGTGATCACTACAGGTTCTATATATGCACTGTCACTTTAAATAATTGAGTGACCTTGTCATATGAATCACTTCCTTTTTTAGCGCAACACTTTTTATTTCCTTGGTTGCATTTGGTTGAATGCTGTGTTTGCGGCTTTTGATTAACCAATAGGTGCCTTTTGGCAAACTCCCGGTGGGCTGTCATGTGCGTTTTACTGAGGAGTAGCTTCCGTCTGGCCACTCTACAATACAGGCCTGATTGGTGTAGTGCTGCAGAGATGGTTGTTCTTCTGGAATGTTCTCCTCTCTCCACAGAGAAATGCTGGAGCTCTGTCAGAGTGACCATTGGGTTGTTGGTCATCTCCTTGACTAAGGCCCTTCTCCCTCGATCAGTTTGACCAGGCAGCCCACAATAGGAAGAGTCCTGGTCGTTCCAAACTTCCATTCACGGATGATGGAGGCCACTGTGCTCATTGGGACCTTCAGGGCGGTTCACACTGGTGCGATCCCGGAGATCGGATATGATTCACACCGCACTGCAGTGTGAATCACATGCGATCACTATGCCATACAGATAGTATGGCTGAAATCGCATCGCATTCTGAACAAACTCGCACTGGACCCTTTTTTTGGTCCGCAGCAGAATCAGATCACATGGGTGTTCACAGAACAAATACCCCCCAAATGACCCCATTTTGTAAAGATGACAGTCCAAGGTATTTAGTAAGAGGCATAGTGAGTTATTTGAAGTTACAATTTTTTGCCCACAATAGTTTGGAAAATTAAGATTTTTTTTCCCACAAAATTATCATATTAACAAGTTATTTCTCACACATGGCATAGATAAACTTCCAATTACACCCCAAAATATATTCTGCTACTCATCCCAAAAATGGCGATACCACATGTTACACAGCCTGGCCACATAGAGAGGTCCAACATGCAGGGAGCACCATCAGGTGTTCTAGGAGCATAAATTACACATTTCGTTTCCTGACGACCTATCACACTTTTGAAGACCCTGGAGCACCAGGACAATAGCAAAAAGCCCACAAAATAACCACATTTTGGAAAGCAAACACCCCAATGTACATTCTAGGCATAATGAGTCTTTTGAACATGTCATTTTGTTCCACAAGTTTTTAGAAAATGTGGAAAGAAAATGAAAATGTATTGTTTTTTTTTTTTACACAAAGTTGTCAATTTATAAGAGGTTTCTAACACATAGCAAAAGTTACCCCCCAAAATACATTTTGCTACTGTATGGCGATACCACACATGAGACTTTTTCACAGCCTGGCCACATACAGAGGCCCAACATCCAAGTAGCACCGTCAAGGCATAAATTACACATTTCATTTCATGAATACCTATCACATTTTTGGAGCACCAGGACAATAAAATTAGATGTGGCAGATGATCATGGAGATGTGGCAGATGATCACGGACAGATGTGTGACAGGTGTTTTTCATTGTGTTGGGGACACTGTTTTGGGACACTAGCTGGGTGATCAGCGTGTAAAAAAACAGCTCATAAACACTGATCCCTGGCTCGCAGCACAGATCCACTCTCCTTCTCCTCACTGACAGGCTCTGTGTGAGGGAAAAAAAGGATTTTATTAAAACTTACCGTAAAATCCTTTTCTCTGAGCTCATTAACAGACGCAGCTCTCCATTGACATGTGGGTTATATTCAGATCCTATTAGGAGTCAACTAGGCAAAGAAAGAAAGCAAGCTGGCCCCTCCCAGGGGGCTGTCCTCTCTTTCCCATATAATCCCCCTACTCTGCTCAGTACATCAGTTCGTAACAAGCCGTACCAAAAAAAAACGCAGAGGGGTGGGTGCTGCATCTGTCAGTGAACTCAGAGAAAAGGATTTTACGGTAAGTTTTAATAAAATCCCTTTTTCTCCTACGTTCACTGACAGACGCAGCTCTCCATTGACATGTGGGGATGTCCCAAAGCTGTGTCATTAAGAGGGGTGGGCAAACGACAACTGTACCCAACAGAACCTCTGCAGAGACGCCAGACGCGCCTACACTGCCGCCTGTAAAACTTTACGGCCAAAAGCAGCATCCTAAGATGCGGACACATCAACTTTATAAAACGTAGTAAACGTGTGCACCAAGGCCCAAGTGGCCGCCTTGCACACCTGTGACACCGAGGCCTGGTGTCGAAAAGCCCAGGAAGTGCTAACAGCCCTAGTAGAATGAGCCGTGACTGGAAAAGGAGGAACTTTGCCCCAAACAGAATACGCATGAGTCAGTCTGTCTGATCCAATGAGAGACAGGAGCCGACGAGGCCGCCATTTCTTTGCGCGGACCATGCATCAAGACAAAACGCGTCAGCCCTCCGAAAAGAGTCTGTAGCCGCCAAATACACCTGCAAAGCCCGTACGACATCCAAGGAATGCAACTCAATCTCTTTAGGATGTGAAGGGTGCGGACACAACGAAGGGAGTACAATATCTTTGTTAATATGGAAAGAAGAAACCACCTTTGGCAAAAAAGAAGGCGACGGGCTAAGCCCGCCTTGTCCCTGTGCAGGACCAAGTAAGGAGACCTGCAGGACAACACTGCCAACTCAGACACCCGCCTAGCGGATGTAATGGCCACCAAGAAAGCCACTTTCTGCGACAATTGTAAGGGAATATCCTTGATCTTCTCATATGGTAGCTTCTGAAGCACTGAAAGCACCAAATTCAAATCCCACGGTGCCATAGGCGACCGCACCTGAGGAGCCACATGGCGCACACCTTGTACAAATGTACGACTCAATGAATGTGAAGCCAGAGGGCGTCGAAAAAGAATCGCCAAAGCAGATATCTGGCCCTTGAGAGTACTCAAGGCCAATTTTTAATTCAGGCCCTGCTGTAAAAAAGTCAGGACCCTGGATACCACATAAGAGCGAGGGTTCCAACCTCACACCAGGCAATATATGCCTTCCAGGTGCGATGATAAATCTTGCCCGAAGTACACTTGCACGCTTTCAGCATGGTAGGGACCACTGAGTCGTCTACACCCCTGTCCCTCAACACCTGGGACTCAATAGCCAGGCCATCAAAGCCAGCGAGTGTAAAGCAGGGTGCAATATGGGTCCCTGAGACAACAGATCATCTCACAGCGGGAGAGTCTGCCACCATTCTTACCACGTCAGCGTACCACGGGCGCCGAGGCCAATCCGGAGCCACCAGAATCATCAGAATTCCCTCCGCTTCTACGATGCGCAGTAGACGTGGGAGAAGTTTGAGAGGAGGATAGGCGTACAGAAGACGATACCAACCCCAAGGTGCCACGAGCTCGTCTGTGGCCACCGCCAACGGGTCTCTTGTCCTGCACACAAAGGTCTTTACTTTGTGGTTGAATCGAGACGCCATGAGGTCCACGTCTGGCGTGCCCCACTTGTGCCAAATCTGGCTGAACACTTCTGGATGGAGGGACCATTCCCCCTGATCCAGCGTCTGGCGACTGAGGAAGTCAGCCTGCCAATTTTCTACGCCTGGAATGTAGATGGCGGAGATTGCAGGTACGTGAAGATCTGCCCAACGCAGGATGAGAGCTGCTTCCACGGCCGCTGCCGCACTCCTCATTCCGCCCTGATGGTTCACAAAAGCCACCGCTGTGGCATAGTCCGACTGAACCCGAATCGGGAGCCCTTGCAACCTCGCCGTCCAGCGGGATAGGCAGAGTCTGACCCGGAGGACACCACTTCCAGCACCCACGGGTCGTAAATGCGGGCAGTGCACCTGTCTGCGAACCCCAGAAGACATCCCCCTTCCGGTCTTCAGGCGGGGGCAACCCATCATGCAGAGGAGGGCTTATCCCCTGCTTTTTCGTTTTTGCGCTGCCAGGGTCTTTTTCCGGCCCCTGTAGCAGCCTTGCCGGCTTGCGGGCTCTTGCCCACTGCGCCAGGGGTACAAAAGAACCTCTTCTGACCCGAAGAGACAGGCCCCTGCTTGCGGCGAAATTCTCGCCGCCTGGGCTCCGGAAGAAATGTACTCTTCCCACCAGTGAAATCCTTAATGATTTCATCCAACTGAGGCCCAGAGAGACGGCCACCCTGAAAAGGGAGGTCCGCTAGAACTTTTTTGGATGCGTAGTCACCCGACCACGAACGCAACCAGAGGACCGTCTGATAATGACTGCAAAAACAGACATTTTGGACAACATAGGGAGCAGGTCTAGAGCAGCATCACAGGTATTTGATACCGTGAAACACGTGTTCTACTTTCTGCCGCAGTGCAGATCATTCTGCAGCTCCGCCGTACATTCAGACAGATATTGCGCCACCATGGCAGACGCCAGGGTCGGTCTCCAGGCAGATCCTGCCAAAATGAAAAGTGCCTTAGACACCGCCTCCGTCCTCCTATCGGCAGGATCCTTAAACTACGGCGACCCCTCCAGGGGAACAGGGGAATAGTCGTCGCCTTGTTCAGGCGCGCCACCGGGGGTCCACCGAGGGGGACGCCCACTTCTTTTCGAAATTATCCTCGAAAGGATACCGGATAGCAAAACGCTTTGGTATGGTGAAGGAATGCTGTGGACGCTGCCATTCCTAATAGATCATATCATCAAAAAATGTATCATAAGGGTAAGCTCTGGGTGACCTAGGAGGCCTGGCAGTCCCGCAGACATAAGTAGACGTCTGCGACTCGCCATCTTGGTCCAGTCGCAAAGACGCATGGATGCCAGATATTATTGCAGCCACCAGCGCCTTTTCGCGCACTGCCTTAGCCCCTTGGTCTTCCTCATCATCCGAGGGGTCAAGTTCACCCTCAGAAAGTTCCACGGGGGTCCCCGTGACCCCCGAAGCCATTTCCGGTTCGGAATCCTCCCCTGAGGAACAAGGGGGAGGAGGGCGCTTCTTAGGGGCCTTGCTCGGCCCCACCCTGGGAAGAAATTCCCCAAACACCGCCCTCAGCTGTTCTAGGGACACCAGGGACCCAACGCAGGTTGCACTGTCGCTGATTCCTCTTCAGAGGGCCCTGCAGGGTCATCTGCCATCACTCCACTCAGACTGAGCACACACAGTGAGGACAACATCTAGCGGCACCCCCACACTGTACGCCAGGGAGACCCAGGAGGACTGCACCCACCGCCACCAGCACCCCCAGGAAGCCAGCTATACTTGCTGTTTTTGCCACAGAAAACACTGCCACCACCCCTCAGAACGCCAGGGAGACCCAGGAGGACTGCATCCACCGCCACCAGCACCCCCAGGAAGCCAGCTACACTTGCTGTTTTTGCCACAGAAAAATATCCTGGGGACCGCCAGAGAGCTTGCGCCGTCAGCAGCCAGCCACACTGTCCCAGTAAAGTGAAAGTAAAAACGGCAGCAGCACGTTTTCTCAGCATGCAGGGACTCCAATATGGCCGCCGAGGACATCCACTAGAGGCCAAAGGGCTGCTGAGGACCGAAGCTCCGGCAAAATGGCCGCCACAGCACTGGAGGGAAAATCCCATGAAAATTGGCCGCGGCTACGGCAAAATGGCGGCGATCCGCCGCAAAATGGCGACCTAGGCGGAATGCACACAGTGCCAAACGGGGTGCGGAGTGGGGGGGGAAGGGGTAAGAGGAAAGGACGAAGGGACCCAGTAGAGCCCCAGCGACCAGCCTCTACCGGCGGCTAACGCAGACAGAGATGCCAAAAATCGCCCAGCGCGCCCCCCCACACCCAATGAGGAGCAGAGGGGAGCTCACTCACCACTCCTGACGGGCGCAGCGGGTAGCCACCCGGTCTCAGACTTTTCTCCCCAGCTGGGGAGGGATGCTGCTGGCCACAAGCCCCTGGACAGGATCAAATCCGGACACTGGGCACAAGTGGGGATCACCCACTGGCCGCCCGCACGGAACGGGCACGATGCGGCGGGACCCACTATAGCCTGGGACTAGCTCGCATCGGTTGGCCGTTCTGGGGAAAGTACAGGATTTTCCAGGAACCTTCTATGCCCCAGCCGGCTTCTTGATAGTAGTCTTCATTAGCTTGATGAAAAATAAAAAAAGCGGTAGCAAAAATCTAAACGGCAGGTCCCATAAGGGAGCCAGGTCAACTCCTTGCACTAGGCATGTTAAAACTGATGTACTGAGCAGAGTAGGGGGATTATATGGGGAAGAGAGGACAGCCCCCTGGGAGGGGCCAGCTTGCTTTCTTTCTTTGCCTAGTTAACTCCTAATAGGATCTGTATATAACCCACATGTCAATGGAGAGCTGCGTCTGCCAGTGAACGTAGAAGAAATCATAGCCGATTGCAGTTACAACGGCTGTTTACATTACATTATGGCTGTGATTGGACACAGCGGTCGTGATCAGGAGGGCCAATCACAAAGCCCCCTTGCCGAGCGGTGTTGCCCTATCTCCAGGGGATACAGGCACACTGTGATCGTGCTGCTGCAGGGGCACGCGATCCCGCACTTTCTGAAGGACGTTCAGGAGCGCTCACACAGCCATTTATATGCAGTGGCCAGGTGGGAAGCAGTTAAAGCGTGACATGTTAGGTATCTATTTACTATGTTAGGTATCTATTTACTCAGCGCAACAGATCTTTCACATTTTACAAAAAAATTGGGCTAACTTATTTTTTTTCCCACTTATAGATTTTTCAAAAAAAAAAGAAAGGCGCTTGAAAAATTGCTGCACAAATACCATGAGACAAACAGTTTCAGCGACTGCCAATTAATTCCCTAGGGTCACTGCTAAGACACAGGTCTGTGTATTACAATGAGTCTGTATGGTAGGAGGACACGGGTCTGTGTATTACTATGAGGCTCTATGGTAGGAGGACACAGGTCTGTGTATTACTATGAGGCTCTATGGTAGGAGGACACAGGTCTGTGTATTACTATGGGGCTCTATGGTAGGGGGACACAGGTCTGTGTATTACTATGGGGCTCTATGGTAGGACACAGGTCTGTGTATTACTATGAGGCTCTATGGTAGGAGGACACAGGTCTGTGTATTACTATGAGGCTCTATGGTAGGACACAGGTCTGTGTATTACTAGGAGTCTCTATGGTAAAAGTACACAGGTCTATGTATTACTATGGGGCTCTATGGTAGGAGGACACGGGTCTGTGTATGGCTCTATGGTAGGAGGACACAGGTCTGTGTATTACTATGAGTCTCTATGGTAAAAGTACACAGGTCTATGTATTACTATGGGGCTCTATGGTAGTAGGACACGGGTCTGTGTATGGCTCTATGGTAGGAGGACACAGGTCTGTGTATTACTATGAGTCTCTATGGTAGGAGGACACGGGTCTGTGTATGGCTCTATGGTAGGAGGACACAGGTCTGTGTATTACTATGAGTCTCTATGGTAGGAGTACACAGGTCTGTGTATTACTATGAGGCTCTATGGTAGGAGGACACAGGTCTGTGTATTACTATGAGTCTCTATGGTAGGAGGACACAGGTCTGTGTATTACTATGGAGCTCTATGGTAGGAGGACACAGGTCTGTGTATTACTATGAGTCTCTATGGTAGGAGGACACAGGTCTGTGTATGGCTCTATGGTAGGAGGACACAGGTCTGTGTATTACTATGGAGCTCTATGGTAGGAGGACACGGATCTGTGTATGGCTCTATGGTAGGAGGACACAGGTCTGTGTATTACTATGAGTCTCTATGGTAGGAGGACACGGGTCTGTGTATGGCTCTATGGTAGGAGGACCCAGGTCTGTGTATTACTATGAGTCTCTATGGTAAAAGTACACAGGTCTGTGTATTACTAGGAGTCTCTATGGTATGAGTACACAGGTCTGTGTATTACTATGAGGCTCTATGGTAGGAGGACACAGGTCTGTGTATTACTATGAGGCTCTATGGTAGGAGGACACAGGTCTGTGTATTACTAGGAGTCTCTATGGTAGGAGGACACAGGTCTGTGTATTACTATGGAGCTCTATGGTAGGAGGACACGGGTCTGTGTATGGCTCTATGGTAGGAGGACACAGGTCTGTGTATGGCTCTATGGTAGGAGGACCCAGGTCTGTGTATTACTATGAGTCTCTATGGTAGGAGGACACAGGTCTGTGTATTACTAGGAGTCTCTATGGTAGGAGGACACAGGTCTGTGTATTACTATGGAGCTCTATGGTAGGAGGACACGGGTCTGTGTATGGCTCTATGGTAGGAGGACACAGGTCTGTGTATGGCTCTATGGTAGGAGGACCCAGGTCTGTGTATTACTACGAGTCTCTATGGTAGGAGGACACGGGTCAGTGTATTACTATGAGGCTCTATGGTAGGAGGACACGGGTCAGTGTATTACTATGAGGCTCTATGGTAGGAGGACACGGGTCTGTGTATTACTATGAGGCTCTATGGTAGGAGGACACAGGTCTGTGTATTATTATGGGGCTCTATGGTAGGACACAGGTCTGTGTATTACTATGAGTCTCTATGGTAGGAGGACACGGGTCTGTGTATTACTATGGGGCTCTATGGTAGGAGTACACAGGTCTGTGTATTACTATGAGTCTCTATGGTAGGAGTACACAGGTCTGTGTATTACTATGAGGCTCTATGGTAGGAGGACACAGGTCTGTGTATTACTATGAGGCTCTATGGTAGGAGGACACAGGTCTGTGTATTACTAAGAGTCTCTATGGTAGGAGGACACAGGTCTGTGTATTACTATGAGTCTCTATGGTAGGAGGACACGGGTCTGTGTATGGCTCTATGGTAGGAGGACACAGGTCTGTGTATTACTATGAGGCTCTATGGTAGGAGGACACAGGTCTGTGTATTACTATGGGGCTCTATGGTAGGAGAACACAGGTCTGTGTATTACTATGGGGCTCTATGGTAGGAGGACACAGGTCTGTGTATTACTATGAGGCTCTATGGTAGGAGGACACAGGTCTGTGTATTACTATGGGGCTCTATGGTAGGAGAACACAGGTCTGTGTATTACTATGGAGCTCTATGGTAGGAGGACACGGGTCTGTGTATGGCTCTATGGTAGGAGGACACCGGTCTGTGTATTACTAGGAGTCTCTATGGTAGGAGGACACAGGTCTGTGTATTACTATGGAGCTCTATGGTAGGAGGACACGGGTCTGTGTATGGCTCTATGGTAGGAGGACACAGGTCTGTGTATGGCTCTATGGTAGGAGGACCCAGGTCTGTGTATTACTACGAGTCTCTATGGTAGGAGGACACGGGTCAGTGTACTACTATGAGGCTCTATGGTAGGAGGACACGGGTCTGTGTATTACTATGAGGCTCTATGGTAGGAGGACACAGGTCTGTGTATTATTATGGGGCTCTATGGTAGGACACAGGTCTGTGTATTACTAGGAGTCTCTATGGTAGGAGTACACAGGTCTGTGTATTACTATGAGGCTCTATGGTAGGAGGACACGGGTCTGTGTATGGCTCTATGGTAGGAGGACACAGGTCTGTGTATTACTAGGAGTCTCTATGGTAGGAGGACACAGGTCTGTGTATTACTATGAGTCTCTATGGTAGGAGGACACAGGTCTGTGTATTACTATGAGTCTCTATGGTAGGAGGACACGGGTCTGTGTATGGCTCTATGGTAGGAGGACACAGGTCTGTGTATTACTAGGAGTCTCTATGGTAGGAGGACACAGGTCTGTGTATTACTAGGAGTCTCTATGGTAGGAGGACACAGGTCTGTGTATTACTATGAGGCTCTCTCGATGTGCTGAGCTCCCTCACAACTTTCTGCACATGAACGCGCCTCCACACACACACACACACACACGGTGCGCGCACTTTTTCCTTCCCGCGGGAACGCGCACAGATAGCTACAACCTAACCCGTGACAGAAACCCTCCAAAAACCACCCCCGGTGACTCACATAGATCTCCCCCTCGGAGAGCCGGGCCGCAATGTTCCACACAAACACCACTTTATTACTCTCTGCGGGGACGGTGAAGCTCAGAACCTCCGGATCCATTTCTCCACCTCACACGTATGGACCGCCAATACCCGGCACCGCCCACACTTTCCTTCTTGAGCCAATGAAAGCGCGCGAGGCGGGATCAGGGGACACTCGGGTCGGGTTGGTTAGAGCGCTGGGGGGGGGCGTGGTTATGGTAGTGAATGGGAGCCTCTCATTGGAGGAGGAGGTTATGGAGCCTGCCTGTTATATGTGAGAATGCTAACCTCCTGGCTGTCAGACTTCAATTCTTCTGACCTGGAGCTGCTATTCTGACCCTTGGGGATCGGACCCTTTTCTGAAATGTGTTGCTTACAATTAAAAATTAGTATTTTTTACTAGAAAATTACTTAGAACCCCCAAACAGCAGCGGCAGCTCGTGGTTTTTTGTTTGGGGGGGGCAAACCAACTACCACCCCCCCCCCCCGGCACCTCTAACCCCCCGCTGTCCACCGGTCCGGCACTTACCTCATCTAGGTGGCGGAGATCCGAGGAGCGGTGGGGATCAGGGTACGGCGGGCATCGGGTAGCAGCTCCTATGTTGTCTCCTCCCCTCCTCCTAGGCGTCCAATAGGATCGCCTGTGCTTTCAGCCAATCAGACCAGCTTCTCGATTGGCCGGGAGAAGGATCAGCATTGCAATAGCGAATATTCATTCGCTGTTGCATCACTCCTGGGTTGGTTCCGAACGCAATGCTCTGCGCACTGAGCCCACCCTATTTTGAAGCCTATTGGAGCCTCTGGCTCTAATCAGTGCCTCAAGAAACACTCCCCCGCCATAGGAATTCATGCGCCCGGAGCCAGGTGCATGGATAGAGAGGGCGGCAGCAGGGATGGGGGGTGGCACCCATGTGCCCATAATGGACTCCCCTGCCAAACAGCACATATTTTTTAGCTGAGACCCCTAGAGAATAAAATGGCATTCGTTGCCATATTTTATTACACATTTTTTTGCGCAGTGGTTTTTCAAACACAATATTTTGGAAAAAATATACTTTAACCACTGACGGACCAACTGCTGTCATTTTACCTCGGTACTTTGATGTGGAATACCGCTGTTAGGGCAGCTGGCTGTCAGATAAAAGTGGTCTCTGTGGTGGATTTGCCGCGAGATCACTTTTATCGACGGTGCCCCCTCCCATCCTGCCGTGCTCTGGTCGTCTCTGCTGCTTGCTGGATCCCCTGAGAGGCCTGGAGCCGGGTGAAGGGAAGATGGCCCCCACTCGGCTCCATGGCATTGAAGGGCGGAAGTGATGTCAAACGTCACTTCCGCCCAATGATCTTAAAGGGGATTTTTTTTTATTTTTTTATTATTGCATTTAAATGTAAATATGAGATCTGAGGTTTTTTTGACTCCAGATCTCATATTTAAGAGGACCTGTCATGCTTTTTTCTATTACAAGGAATGTTTACATTCCCTGTAATAGGTATAAAAGTGACCCAGATTTTTTTTAAAAAGAAAGACAGTGTAAAAACAAAAAATAAAATAAATAAGAAAAAAAAAATTAAAAGCGCCCTGTCCCGCCGAGCTCACATGCAGAAGCGAACGCATACGTAAGTCCTGCCCGCATATGAAAACGGTGTTCAAACCACACACGGGAGGTATCGCCACGATCGTTAGAGTGAGAACAATAATTTTAGCACAAGACTTCTTCTGTAACTCAAAACTGGTAACCTGTAGACATTTTTAAACGTCGCCAATGGAGATTTGTAAGCGCCAAAGTTTGTCGCCATTCCACGAGCAGGCGCAATTTTGAAGCATGACATGTTGGGTATCAATTTACTCGGCGTGACATTATCTTTCACAATATAGAAAAAAATTGGGCTAATTTTATCGTGGTCTTATCTTTTAATTCAAAAAAGTATATTTTTTTCCAAAACATACACTGGGTTTTTTAGTTTTTGCTAAAAAAACAAAAAAGACCAAAAATTTTGGAAAAAAAAAGTTTCATAGTTTGTTTTTAAATGTTAAAAACAGGTAATTTTTCTCCTTCATTGATGTGTGCTGATGAGGCAGCACAAATGGGCACTGATAGGTGGCACTGATAGGTGGCACTGGTGGGCGGCAGTTAAGGGCATTGATGGGTAGCACTGAAGGGCACTGATGGGTGGCACTGATAGGTGACACTGATAGGCAGCACTGATGGGCACTGGTTGACTGGAAGTCAATAGGGGGCAATGTTGCATTGAAGTCAATGTAACACGATTTTACACTGAAGTCAATTTGACGCAGCATGCCATCATCTGCACTTTTTTTTTCTATCTGCAAAACGTTGATAGCCTTATTTTCGGCAGCCAATATAGTTTATATAGTAGTAGTACATATAGTATAATCAGTGCATCACTAGATGTGATCATACAATCTCTGCAATGAACCTTAAAGCTACCAAAACTGACCACCAATGTAAGCAACATTTTTCCCATTGACCACCAATGTAAGGAGTGTCCTTCCTAATGACAACCAATGTAAGGAGCATTCTTATCATCAATGGCCACCAATGTAAGATGCATTCTTAACACTGATCAGCATAGTAATGAGGCCCTTCTTCCAAATACCACCAATGTAAAGAGGTCCTTCTCCCACAGCCTACCAGTCTAAGGGAGCCGGTTACTACTGAGTATCTATATAAAGGAAGTACGTCTTGTATGACTATTCATGCCAATAAGCCATGAGAGCTGTAGACATAATAATTATTAGCAGGGGGTTCCTGAGACCTGAAAGTTAATTCAAGAGTTCTTCCATTTTAATACGTTGGAGAAAGGCTGCTCTAAGAAGGCAGCTACCTATGACCAGTCTGCACCCTTCTGTAACATGGCTGTCTCCATTACATTTGGAGGCAACAAAACTGGGTTCTGAGTAGGGTGGTTGGTAAAAACACTATGGCTTTGGCCCATGTGCACTGCTCCAAAAAAGTCTATGGGTTTTGCTGACCTGCATTTGACTTCCTTTCTAAATGCATATCAAATGCAGGAGAACAACACCCATTGAATCCCTGGTGCCCAACCTGTTGACTGGGGTCTGTATGCGACTATTTGGTAGCTTTTGTGTGGCCCTCGGGGCACCGGCAGACACTAATCTGTGCTTCTCTATTGCCCTGTTATAGCTGTGATTTCTAGCAATCTCATGTAATATTTCTTCAGTCTAGGACTTCTGAAGCATGTCCCCTTTCTCCAACAACTCCTATAGTATGTTCACAGTTTCTGACAGTCTTCTGCAGCATGTCTACAGTCTCTGACCATCTCCTTTATATTGTCCACAGACTTTGACCGTCTCTTGTATCATGTTTGCAGTCTCTGACATCTCATGTGTCCCGTCCTCAGTTTCTGATCATCTCTTGTATCCTTTCCACAGTGTCTAACCATCTCTTGTATCATGTTCGCAGTCTCACACCATCTCTTGTATTGTGCCCATAGTCTATGACCATTTCTTGCATCAGGTCTGCAGTCCCTAGCCATCTCCTGTATCCTGTCCTCAATCTCTGACCATCTCTTGTTTCCTTTCCACAATCTCTGACCATCTCTTGTGTCATGTCTGCAGTCTCTAACAATCTCTTGTATCATGTCTGCAGTCTCTAACAATCTCTTGTATCATTTCTGCAGTCTCTAACAATCTCTTGTGTCATGTCTGCAGTCTCTGACAATCTCTTGTATCATGCCCATAGTCTTTGCCTATATCCATTTATGTGTCTGCTGTCTCTGATAAATATTCACTGAATTTTATGTGCGACCCTTTGGTGATGTTGGGGGCCGCACTTGAGGCCCCTATATCAAGAAAGATGATCCCCTCTATGTTATATGATGAAGTTCCCTTTATATACTGTGTGTGTGTGCGTGTATATATATATTTATATATATATATATATATATATATATACAAAAGGTAAATTAAGTGTATTGAATACGTCACCATTTTTCTAGGTAAATATATTTCTATAGGTGCTATTGACATGAAATTTTCACCACATGTCGGTAACAATCCATACTAACAAAGAAGGGTGTTTTTGGGGTGATGTACAATGCCATTGGACCTCCAAACATGGTGTGTATTATGGCATCCAAAGAGTTCAATTTTGGTCTCATCTATATTCTTCCAGTATTTCACAAGCTTGTCTAAATGTTGTGCAGCAAACTTTAAACGAGCTTCAACATGCTTTCCTGGCGCCTCCATGGCAGCATACAGATGATAGAGCTCCGCCTCGACTCCTCCCCTAGGACCAGTGAATAGCATAAATTAAAGAGGTAGTACCTCCCCCAATATTCTCCTTTTTTTCCTCATACCTCTGATCAGTGAAGATGACAGCACCAGATCCATACCTCTGCTGATGAAGCAGTTCTGCCGGGTTAAGCCTCTCCCGGACGCAGTCCCTGTACTTGGGCCGCTATTAGCGCTAATAGGTCAGGGAACCCCTTCTGCGGATCTTTTGGGGTTTGCAGTGTTTCCTCTCAGGAACGAAATCTGCCATTTCACAACATTGGGTGTCTGCAGGTGAGGAAAGCCTCAGGATCAGCTTTCTTGGCCCCATTTTTCCTTCCTTCCCTCCCTTCCCCCCCCCCCCCCCTTCTCTTTCTTTTCTTCCTTCCTTTTTTTTTTTGGCTCTGCCTTACCTGGTCCCTTTAAAGTTCTGTCTCTGTCTCCCCTGTACTGGCGGCCATCTTGTTGGTGGGGAACGTTCTGGGGATCTAGAATGGACTCTCCTGTCCTTTCTCTTTGTCACCAGGGATCATGGCTGGGTCTTCTTCCTCCCCCCTGCGCTTTTCCCGCCAGCTGTGTGCAAACGGCGGGCTCCGGAGGCTGCCTCGTGCGGTTCGGAGCGGCGGGGGGGCGGGGCGCATGCGCAATCGCGTCACTAGACGCCAGCGCATGCGCAGTAGCGTCGGGAGGCCGCGGCAGCCATCTTGGATGAGGGAAAAAACACTGTTTTTCCCTCTCCTTGCCAGTACTTTGGCAGATATGGTTCCTGACCCCTCCCACCTGGGTAACTTAAAGGCACACCGTTCTGCAGCCCTCAGCATTGACACTCGGGACACTCTGCTGACACCTGGCTGCCGTTTAGATTTCTTCTGCCCTTGTTGGTAAGTGCTGCAATTTTTTCCACTGATTCTGGGTTTTCTTTTTTTTCCTGAATATCTTGTTCTTTATCAATATTCTTTTTCTCAGCTGATCCTGCCGCTGGACTCGCCATGAGTCATTCACCTCACGATCAAGATCCGCGCATTTCCTTAAGGTATGTGGTCGGACGTAAGTATAAAAAAAAAAAAAGAGTGCATGCAAAAAAAAAAAAAAAAAAAAGATTGAATGGAACTATCTTTTGTGAATCTCTCCATTTCAGTCCTGTCCGCTCCAGAAGCTCGAGGAGGCCTTCCAGGCACCATGATGATCATCGGGGTCATAGCTCCAGACACAGGACCCATTCTTCGCATCACAGATCCTCAAGGAGGTCCAGTTCAAGAAGACGCTACCATTCTCGATCGTCCGCTGAATGTCCTGCCAGTAAAAAGTGCTGGGCTTGCGGGACTACCCCTCTTCCAGACAAGTTGGTCTGCAGATCCTGCCTTAGAGACTATGCGGCGGACAGAGAAAGAGAGAGCGAGCAGGTTGTGGAGTTGCTGAAAAAGACTATGAAGGACTCCTTCTCAGAATTGGCAGCCATGAGATCTGATCAGCGAGCAACTCAGGAGGATCATCTCGCAGAAATGGATCCTGACGCACCAGGTCCATCCTCCGCCAGCACCCCAGTCCCTCCTTTGGGTCAAGTACCTAGGGACCCTCCTCAAGAGGTTCTCTCCGATGATTCAGCAGAAGATTCCGAACCATCCGGCTTTAACTTTTCCCTCGTCCAGCCCTTCATTCAGGCCGTCAGGTCGGCCATTGAATGGGAAGAGCAAGAAGAACAGCCACAGAAGGGTAAAAAGTATTTCCCTCACCTGAAGAGGAAGCGAGCAGTGTTCCCTTTAATGAGCGAGGTCAGGGAGCTTATCGAAGAGGAATGGAAAAAGACTGAAAAGAAGTTCTCACTAGCCCGCTTTGGCAAGCTGTATCCTCTAGCTGAATCAGAAACTCAAGCCTTGGACTCTATGCCTGTCGTAGACGCATCAGTTGTTCGTCTCGCAAAGAATATTACTCTCCCAATGGAGGATTCAGCTTCCTTTAAGGATCCATTGGACAGACGGATAGACCTTGACCTAAAGAGAAGCTACCTAGCCGCAGGCGCTGCCTGCAAGCCCGCCATAGCTCTCACTTCAGTCTCTAATGCCATCCGAGCCTGGACAGAAAACACTGAGTCAGCATTAAGGCAGGATGTACCTAAAGAGGACATCATTAAGGCTCTGGAAGAATTAAAACTGTCAGCAGACTTTGTGGGAGAGGCAGCAATAGATTCTATTCGCTGCTCTTCCCGTTCCATGCTGCACTCAGTTATGGCTAAGAGAGCTTTATGGCTAAAACCATGGGCGGCGGATCTAGCTTCAAAACAGAATTGGTGTAAGATCCCATTTGATGGCAAAGCCCTCTTTGGCGAGAAAATGGATAAGGCCATTTCCAGAGTCACAGGAGGCAAATCTGGCTTGCTCCCCCAGGATAGGAGAGCGAGACGATCATCGGCCTACGTTTCCAGATTTAGGCAGTATAAGTCCTCCAACTACCGTCAGTCCAAGCAATTCAGAGAGGGCAGAAAGAACTGGAAGGGCACTCAGTCCTCCTTTCTGGGGACTAGAAAGAATAAGGCCTTGTCCATCCCACAGGATCCGGCAAAGTCCTTTTGACATAAGGCCGGCCCAAACTCCTCCAGTGGGGGCCAGGCTCAAGCTTTTTGCGCCAGTTTGGGCAACCAGGTGCCAGGACCCCTGGGTCCTATCAACCATTCGCTTCGGTCATTTCTGGACTTTCTTACGCCAACCACCAGCAAACAATTTCAAAATCACAGAGGTCCCATCCTCTCCTCAGAAGGCACAGGCACTTCTTCAGTTTCTCGCTTTGCTCCAGCTTCAGGGGGCAGCAGTTCCGGTTCCATCTTCAGAGCTATTTACGGGATTCTACTCCACCCTTTTTCTAGTCCCGAAAAGGACTGGGGGATGGAGGCCGGTCATAGACCTAAAGATTCTGAATCAATATATCTCTCTGGAAAGCTTCAAGATGGAATCCCTTCTGACTATAATTCAGGCAGTTCAGCCGGGGGACTGGCTTCTCTCAGTGGATCTAGAGGACGCCTATCTTCACGTCCCAATTCTGCCTTCCTTTCAGAGATT
>BLSH010191437.1:1165687-1189326 GCA_018402905.1 Glandirana rugosa
CGTAGGTGCAACTGGGTACAGGTGTTGGTTTTCGGTGAATGTTACCATACATTTCTAACATATAACCCACCCTGAAAAATCCGTGTTTTCATTTATTATCATTACCTTAAAGTATATCTTGCATATCAAGAAAAACTCCAAGCTTATGATAAAACAAAATTTGCAACCACAGACTTTCCAGGGTGGGTTATATGTTAGAAAAATGAATGGTAATTTTCCCTACACCGTGGAACTCAAATACTTCACACACATCTTAACGATTAAAATTAGGGGATGTTACCCAGACACTCGTAATCTTGACCTGGTGTCTCGTGACTTTCATCCACCTGACCAAACTTATTAAAGTCGTTACGAAACTAATTCCATTACTATTATTTACTTTTGTGCCTAAAAAGTCCCACCCAATATACAATCTTTACATACCATTGTAAGTGGCTTTTGGTTGTGGACATGGGTCAACGTGGATGCCGATTGGTCTGCAGCCTCATACACAACTGTGATGCACTGTGTTTTGACACCTTTCTATTAGAACCAGCATTAAAGTTATTGTAAAGGCTCGTTTTGGTTGACAACCATGAGATACTTACCTCCTCTGTGCAGTTGGTTTTGCACAGAGCAGCCCTGATCCTCCTCCTCAGGACCCTCTTTGCAGCTCCTGGCCCCGCCTCCTATCAAGTGCCCCCTCAGCCAGCAGCTTGCTACAAGGGGCACCCAATCCGAGTCAGAACTCCGTGTAGCCATTCAGATAAGGCCGACCTGGCCCCCTCTCTCTCCCGAGCCAATGGCGCCGTTGCTGTGTCTCAGCCAATCAGGAGGAGTGTCCTGGACAGCTAAGTCACTCGTGGACATTGCTGGATAGAGATGGGGCTCAGGTAAATAATCGGGGGTTGCTGGGGAGGCACATAGAATGCATTAACCAGTTGCCAACCGCCCGCCGTGGCTTGACGGCAGCAACTTGGTTCGTTATCGCAAACCGCCGTCAACTGACGGCGGCTGCGAGATCGCGCACTGTGTTCTGGGGGAGCCAGGGAGCGGGTAGGGCAGACTCGATCTCCGCCGGCTACCCGCGATGGCTCCTTCACAGTGAGAACGGAGGTCCGTATATGTAAACACGGATCTCCGTTCTGACAGGAGGTGACAGGGATGTGATCACAGGCTCCCTGTATATGGGAGCCATGATCACTCCCCTCCCCCTGCCAGCCCAGCCCCCATGCAGTTAGAACATACTGAGGAAACAGTTAACCCTTAGAGCGCCCCCTCCAGGTTAACCCCTTCACTGCCAATGTCATTTACACAGTAATCAATGCATTTTCATAGCACTGATCGATGTATAAATGCCAATGGTCCCAAAAAAGTGTCAAAATGGTCCGACACGTCCGCCGCAATATCGCTAAAAATCGCAGATCGCCGCCATTACTAGTAAAATCTAAAAAAAAACAAAAAAAAACAAAAAAAAAAAAAAAACACACCCCATAAATGAATTCTCATCGTTCGTAAACGTGGCAACTTTTGCGCAAACCAAACGCCGACTGCGATTTGGTTTTTGGATATGTAATTTAGCAAAAAGATCGTTTTTTCCCCCAAATTGTTGCTCTTTTGTTTACCATGGGTACAACTTCGCAATTGTCAGTTAAAGCGACGTAGTGCGTAATCACAAAAAGTGCTTTGGTCCTAAAGTGGGAAATCCTTCCGGGGCTGAAGTGGTTATGATATAAAAAAAAAAAAAAAAAAAAAAACTTCTGCCTTTACAACTCCTTTAACTTTTTCCACAATCTAAGCTACTGTAGCTGTTCTATTGGGTCAGAATAAACAGGCCAGTCTTTGTTCACCCCATGCATCAATGAGCCTTAGCCACACATGACCATTGCTGATTTTCCTTCCTTGGACTACTTTTGGCCGGTCCTGACCACTGCAGACTGGAAACATCCCACAACAGCAGCACTTTCTGACCCAGTGGTCCGGCCATTACAGTTTTCCCTTGTCAAAGTCGCTCAAATCCTTACGTTTGCCCATTTTTTTTTTTTGCTTTCAACACAACTTCAGGGACAACATGTTCACTTGCTGCTTAATATCCCACTCACTTTCAGGTGCCATTGTAACATGATAATCACGTTTATTTAGTTTACCTGTCAGTGACCATAATGTTATGGTTGATCAGTGTAAGCACCAATGGCTGCCACAGAAGTGGCACAAGCTAGGTGCTAATAAGGACAAGAGATAGGGCAAAGGCCCAACTTATGGCACTTGATGGAGGTGCAATTGGTACAACCTGGGGACTAAAAGGGAGCAGGAGAGGAATAAGTGTGCATGTTGATGGGCTTCTGTTTGCTTCAAATGAGTTTTGTATGCCCATATAAGTCTATGGAAATGAAAAACCCACCTGAAGCAGGTCAAATGCACCAATCAATTAAATTCAGATCTCTGAAACATCTCAAACAGATGCCATGGACAGAAGCCCTAAAAGCGATCCAACCTAGTAACAGAAAGTCCAAAAAACAAGGCATAATGCCTGCCACCGGCTCCCAACAACGGGGCAGGGCGCCTGCCACCGGCTCCCAACAACGGGGCAGGGCGCCTGCCACCGGCTCCAAACAACAGGGCAGGGCGCCTGCCACCGACAATAATGGGACACTATTCCTCCCTCCAATACCAAAGATTGGACATTGGACCTTTTAGAAAGTTTGGAGACCTCTGATCTTAATGAAGAAAAATGATGATTGGCATACAAAAGAAGTAAAACACAAATTGTTTCAGTACAGAACTTTTTTTAATATAGAGCATTTCAGACAAATTACAACATGGTTAGAAAACAAACAAAAAAAGAAAAGTAACTCAATATAGGTCCAATTGTACATCACGTATTTCACTTTCATATGCGTTTTATACAAGAAAAAAAAAAGTTTTGCTTTAAAGCTCAAATGCTCTTTATGCATGAAGATATGAAAACTGTCTCATGTACAGACTCAAGTATATACGTTTTTTTTTTTTGTATTTTAATTTATAAGAGCTACATCCCCATTCCCCAGTGAAAACAGTTCTAGAGATTCAAACCATGGTTTAAAATAATAAAACCCTTGTTTAAAACAGTGATAACCACACTGCTGCAAAAGCAAAATATGTAAAAAGTTAACTGGCTCCCTAAAGGAAGGTCTGTTTGTGAGATACTAAAGGATGAAAATTTACAAATCATTAAGGTCTAGGTCAGACGGGTCCATCTAGTTTTTCTTCAAGAGCCACACTGTTCTAAAATCAAGCTAAACTGATTGTGGGGTTTAAAAATAAATCCATGCTTTGCCATGCTTAAATTCTTCCGCCCCCAGTAGCACATACTCACCTTTCCCTCCCTGGCCGATCCATTCAGCTGCAGGAAGAGAGGAAACTGAGCCCAGTGTAAGTTCCAAGTCCCGCCAGTCAGAACTTACATGGGGCCAAGAACTGCCTCCCTGAAGTGGCAGCGCTTGGCCAATCACCAGTGCTGTCACACCAAAGGAATGCGAGAGGCAAATGCTCCTCCATAACCAGAAGTATCAGGTATTGTTGAAGAAGTGAAGGAGCCCTGTGTAAGATTTGAGTTGCTTTAGTCAGAGCTCGCCAAGGGCTGAGGACTATCTTATCTACCCACCCCAAAGTGACAGAGCTTGGCCAATTACCATGCACCAGTGCCATCACAGAAAGGGAGGTTAAATAGTGCACATACTCCTCAATACCCAGAAGCATCATGTATTTTCTTTGCACCTACCGGGGTAGTGAAGGGAATGTGAGCATGCACTGTTGGAGAGGGGAGCATTATAGCAGAAGTCCAGGTCTGCCCCCACCCCCACTCTAAATCTTAACTACCTTGTGAAAGGAAGAGGTGTTCACTTACCTATTCTGAGGACGCTCCGGTCCAGTCACATGGCGGTCAGTGGGTTCAGGTGAGAGGAGGGACTACAGGCAACGAATGCCCCCATAGTAAGCCTATGAGTGATGTCATAGCACGGGCATTTCAGCCGTCGTCGTCCTTTGGCGAGATCATGTGACTGGTCTGGATCGCTCTAATAGGCAAGTATAAGCATCTTCCTTCTACAAGGTAGTTAGAAAAAGAGGGTTGGAGCAGGTTTGAGCTAAGTTAGAAATAGCCAGGACGTCCACTTTAAAACCGGTTGCTTCTTCCTGATTGGGTAAGGGTGTGCTGCTTAAAGGAATGCATACTAGTCTCAAATATTGCCATAGAGCAGGGCAGCATTTGCCTTATTAAAATTAGCGGTCTGTATAACATCATGGGTTATGACCCTATCCTCCTATGCTGCTTTCCTCAAACTTCCATGTTCAACTAAACTAAATAGAAAATGCCGTCTCTTGGTTATGGTGGACGCAATGTGGGAGATTTACTAAAACTGGGGCACACAGAATCTGGTGCAGCTGTGCATAATAACCAATCAGCTTCTAAGGTCAGCGTGTTCAATAAACCTGAAAGCTGATTGGTTACTATGCACAGCAGCCCCAGATTATGTTTGCACCAGTTTTAGTAAACCACCCCCCCCCCCCCCCATCGCCCAATTTGTGCAACCGCAGCGACTAATGTTGTACATAGACAAAAAAGGCAACATGGGAAAAAAGACCAAGAAGAAGCAGAACTTCACACAAACTAAAGAACACACACCTAACAAATAAAAATGATTACACCAAGGATTATTTAGATTATCTTTAACCCCCAACACAGCACTGATTTCAGAACGCTGCGGCTAAAGGATGTTTTCACAAAGCAAACACCTGTGTGTTTGCTCCGAAGGGGACCGTCATTCCCCAACTCATCTGCCACACCAAATCCAAGATCCACTGACTGAAGGTTAAAGAGGAAGTAAACTTCCTCTGTTGACATTTACCTATAGGTAAGCCTATAATAGCAGTAGTGAAAATCTACTAAACATGTACCGTTTAGAAGACATTTACATTACATGCAGCCAGTGACATCACCGGCGCATGCGCTCTGAAAGAACAGCAATGGGTGCCGTTCCTTCCGAGCCCTGTGCCGTGAGCGGCGGCTCCATGGTGCGTGCCCGGGAGTGACATCATCATGGCTCCGGCCAATCAGTGTCGGAGCCTGCAAACCCGGAACACACACATGGGAAAAGGTCAGCCGTCTTAGCGGTGTGCAGGCGCCACTGTAACAGCTTCGTTCTAAGGTATTTCATAATGAGCTAGTATGCGATCCATACTAGCTCATTATGCCTCTCTCTTACAGGATTTTTTTTTCCCCCCCAGAGTTTGCAACCTCTTTAAGCATAACTTCCCTGGAAACTAGAATGTGACACAAAGTTAGGGACAGCTGCTTCCATCACAGCCTAATCACCCGGGTGTTCTGTTTCCCGACACATCTCTTTAAAGAAAACCCCAAATCAACTTTCACCTTTGCGTTGCTGGTGTTCAGACCTTGTTACACATGGTACAGAGAGCTGCAAAAAGATAGGAATTTATTAACTTTTTACAACCTGCAGTCGTGTCTACGCACACACAAAACTGGACTACACCCCCCCTCCCACTTTTGGGAATTGAAATCACTATTTCCCTGATTAAATATATTTAAATTTTTCATGTTTAACAAAGCCATTTTATTTTAATACTCAGTGAACTGTCAAAAAGATTTACAAAATTATATATTTATATATTTAATGAATCCGCCTACATTCGTAATACATGCAGACTATGCAGTGTTCAATGTCCTCGAGGCCTGAGCGCTTTGTACGGCAGGACAACACCGAGGTCCACAAGCACGGCTAATGGACTTGGCCCCAGGCCACGCGTTTTGCCAGTTTGAACCAAAATTACCTGCAGTGTCTGCAAACTAGACAGCCTTCTGTAAGAAGTGTTCCCTTTCACCTGTACACCCCTCCCCTCCCACTGTTTCTTCATTATTACATGTCCAAGCATCGAGCCCTTTGGATGAGAAAGACAAATGAGGGCCGAGGGACCGCAACACGGATGAGTTGTGTTTAATATATGGATGAATTTAGTAAATTATAATATGTATAGTTACAGTACAGACTTCCTTCCAGGTATGGAATAAGCCATACCAAAATAATATATGCTTCAGAGTGGGAGCAGACATCTCAGGAGCCTCTAAGCCAGACTAGTGATGTCACATGCATGTATGACTGAGGGGGCACAATCTATTCAGATATCTGCCAATAAATTAAAATTGCAATGGCTGCAACAAGTGTGCATGTAAACGCAGTGCTGAAAATAGGTTGAGGTATTAAGGGAAGGGGAAAAAAATAGATATAAACCCACAGAGCATGTCATCTCACAAAGAAATGTTTGTAGGTTTGTTAATTACTTTTGCATCCCCTCTGCATGCCATATGACTCCAGTGTGGCTTTTTACAGTTCACATAGACCAGTGATGGCGAACCTTGGCACTCTAGATGTTTTGGAACTACATTCCCCATGATGCTTATGCACTCTGTGTAGTTGAGCATCATAGGAAATGTAGTTCCAAAACATCTGGGGTGCCAAGGTTCTCCATCACTGACAGACATTATACAGCAGAAGTAATATCACTAGACGTGATCAGATGGTGACCACATATTAAAGCTGAAATTATGGCTAACCAAACATATTAAAATACAAGAAATGTGTGCATGTGTACTTCCTTGAAATCTGTGCAGTAATCCAGCATGAAAACTCTTGGACTTTCCCTCTCTGCAGGAGTTTCCTGTATTGCAGAGCAGTCACTGCCACTCACTCTCCTTGTGCAGGGTGACTGGTCTTGTATCCGCCCCCTGCTGTGGTTTTCTGCAGGCATCCTGTAGTGCAGGGATATGCAATTAGCGGACCACCAGCTGTTGCAAAACTACAAGTCCCATCATGCCTCTGCCTCTGGGTGTCATGCTTGTGGCTGTCAGTCTTGCTATGCGTCATGGGACTTGTAGTTCTGCAACAACTGGAGGTCCGCTAATTGCATATCCCTGCTGTAGTGGATGAGCCTTCTGGGCCCCTCCCACAGCACCACTCAGCACAGGTAAGTCATCACAGCTACTTTTATAGGGTAAATGGGTATGCAAAAGCATTTGGTGCTCACAAAGTGGATTAAAACTCAAGGAGCGAAAGATTTTTTGCTGAGGAGTCCGCTTTATTGCACATGGAAATTCAGAACATAAAAATGCAGCTCTGTCCAGGCAATATTAAATGAAAACATGTGATCACCACAGTCTAATTAGACAATCATGGTAACAATTTTCAATCACACGCTTATATGAATCCATCTCGTTTTACCTGCAGTACATATACCAGTCCGGGGAGAGCAAATAAGTTATGGAATCGAATGACTACATATGTTTCAATATACATTATACCCAATCCACAAAGTTCTGCCAACACATGCTATTAAGCCCCTTTTGCTTAAAATGAGACCCAGAGCCCCTACTGATTAGCAATACAAAGTAAAACATTCATAGCTACTGTTCTTTCATTTACTTGCAGATATCCTATGATGAGAAACTACAATGATTTATAGTCACAAAGTAACCCTAAACGCCTACTATCTTATTTCTGCATGCAGTATTATCTTATGAACTACCATCACTGTTTAGCTACTAGACAACATGTTTTAAATGGTAGGGTAGGGCATATATGGATTACTTTCGTTTTTGAATCAGATTAAAAAGGTCTAATTCCAACACAAATTTCCCATTATGGGAAAGTACACTAGAAGGCCTCATTTCCAGGAGGGTCTGAACCAGCTGTATTGCCTCCCCCATCCTTTCTTCAGACCAATAATGCATGAGGTCCAAAGCTCTTCTTAAGGCCAGCAACTCGTTCTAAAAACTCCACAAGGTTCCATTATGGGAAGGAGGATGAAGCAACTTTAGTTTAAATTGTACTAACCGCTGCTTCCCTGATCCATAGATCAGCAGCTTCAAATATGGAAATCAGAAAACACATTCTACTTGCCATGTCTTCCTCTAAAGTTTACTATACCCAAAGATGCCAGACTTTTTTCAGATTGGCTGAATGCAGGTGAACGTCTATGGATCAGGATCACAAAATTATGTGAAACACTCATCCATATTAGATCTTTCTGGAGTTCTTTAACCAGTTTCATTACAATAACGGCAACTTGGCCCACACCAGTATATGATGTTGGCCAATAGCCCATTTACAGTCACTACTAATTGAGTGGTTGGAGAATGGAGTTAGGGGTAAGCTGTACACAGGCTGCTGGAAGTGGTGGGTAGTGTTGTGTTCAGAAGGGGTTAATACTGCGAAGCACGTATAAGGCACAGTGTGAGATTGCTGCTCCCACTCGCACAGGCGTGCACACACACACACATTTATAAACACGGATGTGCGTAGAAATGACATGCCTGCCTGCGAGGCAGCAGAGGCGCTGGCCAGCTCTGCCAAGATGTTGAACAGGATGGGAGTTGGGTGGAAGAGGGGCGGAGAGAGGGTAAGGTTTCACTGTGAAAGGGATCAGTTCTTGTTCTTCAGCTGGTTGGACAGCCAGTCCAAGCCCTCGTACAGACCATCACCGCTGGTCGCACAGGTTGCCTGAATGTACCAATTCCTCTGACGCAGGGAATGCAGGCCCAATTTGTCTGTGATTTCCGCAGCATTCATTGCATTGGGGAGATCCTAGATTGAATAAGAAAAGTATGTCAAATACATGCGGTACCAGCTACGCTATTAATTTCATTTGCTCCTACAAAACCTCATGATATATTGGAAGTAAAATTTTATTTAAACAAAATACAGGACCATGCCTGACAAATCTGCTTACTCTGAGTGAAGTTCACGCAGTGCAGACTATAAGTAGCAACACCTAACGCAGTGCAGCTGCCTGCACTCCATCATTCTCCCACCAAGGAAATGGCTACTCTGACTACTGCACTACTTCAGGCAGCAAAACATCACAGACATCACTCGAAACCACATGCGGCTCCATTCACACTTGGGCGATTTGGAGTGCAACTTCGACAAACTTTGGATGGGAGAGACTTTTCCGTCTGCAAACTCGGACCCACTGTTGCATATAAAACATTCAGGTATGACTAACTGCACCTTTTGAGGGCCAACATTGAAGTCTATGGTCCTAAAGTTGCATGAAAGCTGGACCAAAGTAGTGCATGAACTACTTTTAAGTCGCACATATATAAATGGTTATCATTGGAAAACATGGAGTATGACTTGTCATGTGCCTGATGTCAAAAGTCGCATGACAAGTTGCACAACTGTGAATGGGTGCAAGGCATACACTGCTATCAAAAAGTACTGACTCCAAAGGTCTGTAGAGATAAGTGATGAATTAAGTGATTCCCTAGGCCAAGAGGGAAACAAAATCTACTGAAAGTCACCTAGATATAGACTGAAAATAAAAAGTAAGCCAGTCAGTTCAGACACTGGAAGATGGAAGACAGAGTGACTTCAGCTAGCAACCTCAATGGCATTGGACCTCTACGCAGACATAGTGGGGTTAATTTGCTAAAACTGGAGCACTTAGAATCTGGTGCAGCTCTGCATGGTAACCAATCCGCTTCTAACTTTTGCTTGTTCAATTAAAGTGTTACTAAATCCACAACAGTCAAATAAGTCTGTATATGCAGTAAAGCATGCTTGTTATACTCACTGTGGAACCTAAGGGGTTAATCCTCCGCATCGTGTAAAAAGGCTGTTTGATCCTGGCTTCTCGGATCCTCCCCTTCCACTGTCCCCCAATTTCCTGATAACACAGTCTATGGAGTCAGGCTGCACATGCTCAGTTTGGTGTCTATTGCTAGTTTTTTTCCTTGGGTGAGTGCATGTGCTCAGCACAGGGCCAATCAGCACTGTCCAGACAGAGGGTCAGGGGTCTTGCATTCTCATAGGACAGTCAAAAAATTCCTCCTACAAGCTTTAACCAGCGCTTGGCTGGACAATGATAGAAGTCACAAGACTGCTAACGAGAAACGTTATTTAGCAGTTTATATTTACTAAAATAATTGCAATTCCATATTCTGTGGGAGACCAGATATAGCGAATGCAGGGTCCTGGGTTTAGTAACACTTTTAAGCTTTCACAATAAAACCTGGAAGCCGATTGGTTAAGAGCTGCACCAGATTTTGCACGCTCTAGTTTTAGTAACTAACCCCCAATATGACACTATATGAATAAATGATTAAAATTACCTGCTTGTTTGCAAACACTAGAAGTACAGCGTCCCGCAACTCATCTTCTGCCAACATCCTTGATAACTCCTCCCTGGCTTCATTAACTCTCTCTCGGTCATTGCTATCAACCACAAAGATGAGACCTGCATAGAAGAATTCTAGATTAAAAGGGATTTCTTACTTTTTTGTAAACAAACACAACTAGGAAATACGTTTCCATTAGGCCTATGTCCCACTAACCATCCTGTTGCTGGCACCAACACAACAGTGACAGAATCATTAAAAAAAAGTAAAATAAATACTCGCTGTTTCTATAGCATAGCTCCCTCACTACAGAATTTGCTATGGTAACAGGTGACCCATCACTAGCAAGTTGCTACCAGCAATAGGATGGTTAATGTAACAAAAGCCTTAGCATGAACAGCACACATTTCAAATGAGCTGTACAGCTGTTATCAGGTAACATCTAGGTCAGCCTTTCTCAACCTTTTCAACACAGCGGAACCCTTGAAATAGTTCTCCCGTCTCAGGGAACCCCTGCTAAAAATTTAAAATCTACAACTGATACATTAGTGTGATGGTCAATGGGAAGAATGCGCCTTACACTTGTGGTCATTGGGAAGAATTACCCCTTACAGAAAGCTAAAAAGATCAATGATGTCATTGGGAATTTATCTGAGAGGTAGAAATTGACAATTGTTCAAGGAACCCCTAGCAACCTCTGGAGGAACCCTAGGGTTCCACGGAACCCTGGTTGAGAACCCCTGATCTAAGTCCGACAATGCAGACCATGAATGTCATAACTTGTAATTCTACAATTACCAGACGGTCGCACCTTTACTGCTGTAAGCGCTGTTTGAATGCAGGGTCTCTTTAGATCACTGTGGGCATTTATTGGACCTGCTCTCTGCAGAAGCAAAGAAAGCACAGTATTTGTATAAATTTACAAGTAAAAGTCCAAAATTCTTTAGTGCCTGTTCACACCAGCGTGCGGTGCAGGAAACCCACGTTCTTGTGTTTTTCCCAGACCATACTCAAAACACACTGGGGGTGCTATCGGCTGTGGGTGTCAGTGTACTTCGAAACAACACCCCAAACACAGATCGCAAATGCAGTGCATCTACCTGCACCAGATCAAATGGTACGGCAGTACTATGCAATCTGGTTGTAGTTCGCTTTTTAAAGAAATGCGTGCACTACTTTTTGTGCAGTTTCAGCCCATTTGAAAACATATCCGACTAAATTACGCTCCAAGTGTCGGTTCACAACGGAATCACATAGGAATGCCCTGTATGATTCAATTTTCAGCCCACTCATTTGGATGAGCTGAAACCACACCAAAAGTCAAGCATGCACTACAAACGAACTGCTACTCAACTGTATGATACTGCGGTACCATGTGATCCGGTGCAGGCAAATGCACTGTTTGCAATGTTGTTAGTACACATACAGCCTCAGCAGATTGCATGCTCAGTAAGACCCCTCTCACACTGGTGCCACGTTAAAGTGCTGCTCGTTTTAGCCACATTTTACCGCTGTTTAAGCAGCGCTTTTAACCCCAAAGAAGAGGTTATAAAACTTTGTGTTGCGTCGCTTTTGAAGCACCTTTCAGGCAGCTTTTCACTGCAATGGGCAGGGGTGTTTTGGGAGCGCTGTGTCCCACCCGCCCCAAAGATGCTTCTTGCAGGACTTTCCCTAACGTCCCACAAGCGCACCGCTCCAGTGTGAAAGCACTCAGGTGGCATGGGAGGCAGTTTTCAGGCACTTTAAAGGCTACACAGATGTACAGACATTATGGACTTCTCATTGTTGTGGCCTTACCAGCGACAGAAAATGTTCATCTCTGAGCTGCTCTGGCATCATATAAAATGTGACAGCTGTCCCATTACAAAGCAATATTTCAAAAGTTTCCAGTGTGCCACAGAACAAACAAGTTCTAGCACTAGGCAAGCTGCAGCAGTGAGAGATCTGATCTTCCTCAATTTCCTTTCCGAAGGTCCTTCCTTAAAGTGGCTGTAAAGGTTGAAGGCTTTTTTTTTACCTTCATGCATTATATACAAGTAGGTAAAAACCTACTGTGTGCCGTTTTCCCAACAGATCCACCTCCACCTGAGCCCCCTCTCGATCCAGCGATGTGCATGGGAGCCTCGACTGTCCTGGGTCTCTCTTTATTGGCTGAGACAGCAGTGGGAGCCACTGGCTCTCACTGCGGTCAATCACAACCAGTGTGCCAATGAGGAGAGAGCAGGGGGACAGGACTGTGCCACAGCTATGTGTGTCTTAAGGACGCATAGAGTTTGGGCTCAGGAGCAAGCATGCACCCATGCCCCCGTCACAAGTGGCTTGCTATTGGGGGCACTCAGAAGAGGTTCTGTGCGGTCCTATGCAAAACAACTGCACAGCGCAGGTAAGTATGACATTACTTTGATTAAAAAAAAACAAAAACAAAAACAAACCTTTAATATCAATCTATACTTAAATTGTTTGTTACACTGGCATTTCATATTCCTGATATGTGCCTGCTGTACTTGTATGAGAAAAATATCCTGTTCTCTTTGTATTTCTTCATGTAAAATCCTTGGTGTTCCTGCCAGTCCCTCTGCTTTCCTATTAAAAACTGACCACACTAAGCAGGAGAGCAGAGTGGTCAGTTCTCCAGCTATGCTGGGAACGGATCCTGCTCTCCTCCAACGATCAGACTTGTCCTGACACTGCCACCAGTAACCCGCCCCCCCACCCGACAGCCATTTGCTGGGAAGATCTGCGTGCTGCTATGTGGGCATGACAGCTCAGACTCCCGGTCTGACCTCCACATTCATAGCGCTTCATCTAAGTGAAGAACCAGGACATTCCTGGTAACCAACACCCACTGTGCCTGTATCAGATTTAGGAGTGCTGTGTGACTCCATCACTGTAGCAGGAACTGGGGGCTATGCATGGGCGCTATATGGGAGGAAGTGCAAGCATCACTTTCTCACCTCTACATTAATTGCCGATGCATGATGGGAAATGTAAAATAAAAGTGGCCCATAAAACTAAAAAAAAAAAAAACAAACAAAAAGCTCACAACACAGGAACTGACACTGCCACTTTCAACATCCCTTGTTTTCACCCAATGAGAGGAAAAGTAGTAATAAGGTTTTTATTTTTTTGTAAGTTTAGCCTTAATGTAGCAAATCAGGAAAAAAAAAAAAAAAAGTTTGAAAAGCTACACTGTACACGGGACGTTTTTCAACCTCCCCTGGATGACACAACTTGACAACTAGAAACCCATGTTTAAAAACGTCCGTTTAGCCGTGTTTGCATGCCGCGTTATTTTTCTTTAATGAAAAACGTCTTTAAAAACGATACGCTCCTAGACGCAAGTTACAGCGTTTACAAGCATTTGCCGTTTCAAATGTCTCTGAACATCTGTCCCGAACGCATTTTTTTACTTTCCAACAAATGCCTCTAAACTCAAAAGCATGGAAAAGACTATAAATTACCCTGTCTACATGTATTGATAACAGAGGAGAGTTCAGGGGCAGCTGAAAAAAAAATGCCCAACTGCTCCCCAACGTCCGTTTACAGGTAGCAGTGTACATGAGGCCTTAGGCATTCAATGTTTCTGAACAGCCACTTGCTGACTGGGCCTTTTCTGGAACTTTTTGTTTACAAGTTTAAACTAGTCTTTTACTAAAAAATAACTTGGAACTCCCAAAATAAATAAATAAATAAATAAATAAATAAATAAATATATATATATATATATATATATATAAAAAAAAGCTGAGACCCTAGAGAATAAAAATGGTGATCATTGCAATATTTTATGTCTCACTGTATTTGCGCAGCGGCCTTTCAAATGCCATTTCCTCTGAAAAAATACACTTTAATGAATTAAAAAAAAAAAAAACCACACTGAAGTTAACCCAATTTTTTAAACAATGTGAAAGATGACGTTATGCCAAGTAAATAGATACCAAACATGTCATGCTTTAAAATTGCACACACTCGTGAGGTGGCGAGTGACATTTGTAAAGATTACCTGTGTAAAGTTAGCATGTGTGGTTTGCACACCATTTACATATGCGCTCATGAGCACGAAGGGATGGGGTGCTTTAATTTATTTTTTTTTTTAACAATGTCCCCTTTATTTTTTTTGATCACTTTTATTCCTATTACAATAAATGTAAACATCCCCTGTAATGGAAATAAGGTCCTCTATTGAGTGATCTGGGGTCAAAAAGACCCCAGATCTCTCATTTACCCTTAAAAGAAAAAAAAATAATGCCTTTAAATCCGAGGAGGTGGAAATGACATTCAAGGGCATAGAGCCGAGTGGGGGGGCTCTTTCCTCACTCTACTTCCTGTCCAGGAATCAAAGAGATTGGATTGGTTCCGGTATGCTCGGAAACAACCGGGAAGCGGCGGGAGGGGTGTTTGGGCACATTTCCCGCCGCCTCTAAAAGTGATCCCATGGCAAATCCGCCACTGGGTCCTCTTATCACGTAAAGAATCACCTACAGTAATAAGATACCGGGGGTTATGGCAGGTAGCTGCTGCCATAACAACAGTATTTAACATCAATGATGTAAAATGTACTGTGGGTCGATCTGCAGGTGGTTAAAGTGATTGTGTCACCAGGGCATAGGGCAGTGGTTCTCAACTCCGGTCCTCGAGACCCACTAACAGGCCAGGTTTGCAGGATAACTGAAATGCATCACAGGTGATCTCATTTGCTGCTGAGTGATTGCAGTATTCTAGTCTGTATCTCCCCAAGGTAATACTTAAAATCTGGTCTGTTAGTGGGTCCCAAGGACCGGAGTGGAGAACCACTGGCATAGGGCAAGAGGCAGAAGTGTTCCATACACAACACTGCACAATGGAAACCAACGGGCACAGACATAGCTACACAATCTCCACTGTAAGAGCTGTATCATTAACAAATGAATTGTCTCATACTGTTGCTTGGGTTGAGACAGATATACAGACAGTGCACATACACTGAAGACAGAATCTAGTTAAAGCTTGTGGAAGGGAACTAAGGCAACTGGAGGTAATCTGTGCAAGCATAGGGAAATCAATGCAGATCTACGCCTGGTGGGAAGCAACCCAGTACTACCCCAAAGATACTCACCCTGAGTGTTCTGGAAATAGTGACGCCACAGAGGCCGGATTTTGTCCTGACCACCAACATCCCAGACAGTAAAGCTGATGTTCTTGTATTCTACGGTCTCAACATTAAAACCTGAAAAGCACCAAAAGTCATATCAGATCAAACAATGGTTTTAGACAGAGGTCAATAAATTAAAAAAATGATAGATGGACGTGGCTTACCTATGGTGGGAATGGTGGTCACTATCTCGCCCAACTTCAGCTTATACAGGATAGTGGTCTTTCCGGCAGCATCCAAGCCCACCATGAGTATTCTCATCTCTTTCTTGCCAAAGAGGCCTTTAAACAGACTTGCAAACATGTTCCCCATTGTAGTGTCTTTTTATCTGATGAGAAAAAAAAAAAAAAAGGAGCAGGTAAGAGAATGGAAATGGATGCAAAATGTAATACAGCATCATATGCAATCTCAATCCACAGTCATTCCAGACCACGAGGGAATCCCATGAGATTGCGGGTGTATACCCACATTATACAGCGAGGTAAAAAGTATTTGATCCTCTGCTGATTTTGTGCATTTGCCCACAGACAAAAATGATAGGTCTATAATTAATGGTAGAATTATTTTAACAGGGAGAGACAAAATAAACAAAAATATCCAGAAAAACGCATTTCAAAAAAGTTAAAATTGATTTGCATTTTAAAAGGAGTGAAAACAAGTATTTGATCCCCTATCAATCAGCAAGATTTCTGGCTCCCAGGGGTCTTCTATACAGGTAACAAGCGGAGATTAGGAGCACTCCCTTAAAAGGGAGTGCTCCAAATCTCAGCATGTTACCCGTATAAAAGACACCTGTCCATCAGATTCCAATTTCTCCACTATGGCAAAGACCAAAGAGCTGTCCAAGGATGTCAGGAACAAGATTGTAGATCTACACAAGGCTGGAATGGGCTACAAGACCATCGCCAAGCAGCTTGGTAACAGGGTGGCAACAGTTGGTGTGATTATTCACAAATGGAAGAAACACAAAATAACTGCCAAACACCTCAGTCTGAGCAAGTGCTCACCCCGTGGAGTTTCAAGGATCATGAGAACGGTGAGGAATCAGCCCAGAACTAGATGGGAAAATCTTGTCAATGATCTCAAGGCAGCTAGGACCATAGTCACCAAGAAAACAATTTCGTAACAAACTACGCCGTGAAGGACTTAAATCCTGCAGCTCCCGCAAGGTCCCCCTGCTCAAGAAAGCACATGTACAGACCTGTCTGAACTTTGCTAACATCTGAATAATTGAGAGGAGAACTGAGTGAAAGTGTTGTGGTCAGATGAGACCAAAAATCAAGCTCCTTGGCAACAACTCAACTCGCCGTGTTTGGAAGAGGCGAAATGCTGCCTATGACCCCATGAACACCATCCTCATCATCGTCAAACGTGGAGGTGGAAACATTATGCTTTGGGGGTGTTTTTCTGCTAAGGGTACAAGACAACTTCACCGCATTAATGGGACAACATGTACCGTCAAATCTTGGGTGAGCACCTCCTTCCCTCAGCCAGGGCATTGAAAATAGGTCGTGAGTGGGTATTCCAGCATGACAATGACCCAAAACACACGGCCAAGGCAACAAAGTAGTGGCTCAAGAAGAAGCACATTAATGTCCTGAAGTGGCCTAGCCTGTCTCCAGACCTTAATCCCATAGAAAATATGTGGAGGGAGCTGAAGGTTAGTTACCAAACGTCAGCCTCAAGATCTTAATGACTTGGAGAGGATTTGCAAAAAGCAGTGGGACAAAATGCCCCCCAAGATGTGTGCAAACCTGGTGGCCAACTACAAGAAACATCTGACCTCTGATTGCCATCAAGGGTTTCCCCACCAAGTACTAAGTCACATTTTGCAAAGGGGATAAAATACTTATTTCACTTATTAAAAAGCAAAACAATTTATAACTTTTTTGAAATGCTTTTTTCTGGATATTTTTGTTATTCTGTCACTGTTAAAACAAACCTACCATGGAGAGCTAACCAAACCCCTATCTACAAACTTACAAAACAACACCCAAAGCAATTGAAAAGCATAGGATTAGATGGGAAGCAGAAATCCCAGATGTCCAGGGCAAAGATTGGGAAGATATGTGGGACCACCCCTTCCAACACCTGGTCTCAGTTAGGGATAAGCTCATACAATTTAAATTCCTACATAGGATCCATTATACCCCAGCTAGACTAGCGAGGATATTCCCCTCCTCTGGAAAGATATTTCCACTTGTGTCTCTGAAGTCATTCACGTCCCGATTCCTCTATCACAGAAAGTATGCCTCTTAGGTTTGGTGGAGGATGTGGTTCCCTCTCGAGCACATAGAACTCTGCTCAATATAGTTCTCTTTTACGACAGGAAAGCTATCATACTACAGTGGAAAAGGCCTCAGGCCTCCTCACTGTCATACTGGAAAAGATTAATCAATTCCATTATGCCACTCTATAAAAGCAACCTATATATCTAGGGGCTGTCCAAAGACATTTTATAAAGGTATGGCAAGCTTGGATTGACTCTCTCTCAGCAGTGTGTTAAATAGTATTTTCCATGGGGAGTAATGGAATAATGGTTGTATTATAGACAGTCCATCACCTTTTCTCTTACCACACACGTGGTACGATCGCTCTGTACTCCCAGTGAGCCCACTGCCCCTACAGTTAGAAAGCACCTCCCTAGGACACACCTAACCCTTTAAAGAGGATATGATCAAGCGCAGTGTGAACCGTGGACTAGGGATCAGATGGAGTGGTTATGCTGGGAGCATGTGATGGGAGGCATGTAAGTGGGGACAATCACAGATAACCAATGATGGAGCTGAATGTCATTCATGAAAGTTCATTAAAAACATAAAAAAATCATAAAAGTCATAAAATTGTCTATGCACAAAAGATCCTGGGTGCTCCTGTGGGGTGGTCCGCAGCAATCCGAGTCACTCACGGCCTGAAGAAGGGGTAGAGCCCCGTAAACGCGTCGGCGTTGCTGTGGTTACCTCTCCTGCACGCACTGGCACCGGTCGGATCGGATTGCTGCGGACCACTGTCTCCTAGAGAAGGTTTTCCCCGGGACTCACCGAAGGACCCTCCTCCCCCAGTACAGCTGAACCCGCACTCCCCATCACCCCAGCCCAGCAGGACCACCACAGGACTTCCGCAAAGAAGCCAGCAGGGGCTGACACTGCAAAGCGCAGCACCCTACTACTTCTGTGAGTAGTTACTTGTTATTTAATAAAATCCTGGTTTTTACTGTCACTCTTAGAAGCGCATTTGTTTTTTTCTTGTTTCCTTTCACACCTAACCCTTTGATTGCCCCAGGTGTTAACCCCTTCTCTGACAGTGTCATTCATACAGTGATCAGTGCATTTTTATAGCACTGATCACTGTATTGGTGTCACTAGTCCCCAAAAAGTGTCACTTGGGGTCATATTTGTCCACCGCAATGTCGCAGTCCCACTAAAAATTGCAGACCGCCATTAGCAGTAAAAACAATTTAAAAAAATGTAAAGTTCATAAAGCTATCCCCTATTTTGTAGACACTATAACTTTTGCGCAAACCAATACACGCTTATTCTGATTTTTTTTTTTTATATACCAAAAATATGTAGAACACATCAACCTAAACTGAAGAAATTTGGTTTTTATATATTTTTTGTTTTGATATGTATTATAGCAAAAAGTAAAAAAAAATTTTTTTTTTGTTTATTGCGCAAAAAAATAAACACAGGTGAACACCAAAAGAAAGCTCTATTTGTGTGTGTGTGTGTGTGTGTGTGTGTGTGTGTGTGTGTGTGTGTGTGTGTGTGTGTGTGTGTGTGTGTGTGTGTGTTGGGGGGCGCCAGCGAAATTGTTTGTAAAAGTAACGCAGTGTTGTATCGCAAAAAATGGCCTGGTCATTAAGGAGTAAAACCTTCTGGGGCTGAAGTGGTTACATTTTTTTTTTGTAAACCAATTTTTTTAAATTAAAATCAGATTTTTTAATAAAATGCTTTTGGAGGAAAAAAAAAAAAAATCTATCTAAAGATGGTTTTCTATTTAAGATACATTAATCATTTTGTTTATTCAGCATGAAATTGAGCTTCGTTATGTAGCATGAGGCTGTATATTCTGCAATAATTACATTTTTTGTAAACTCGTTCAATAAATCCAGCAGAGATAACATGCACTGCATTGATGCATTCACACAATTTCACAGTATCCATGAGATAAAACAAAGTTCAGGAATATTCCTTTATCCCATTGTTTTGCAAATCTATGTACACTACAAACTGTATGATTGAATCGGTTCTGATATCGCTGTTTTACTAACGCGACAGCTTATTATTCTAAATAGGAAACCTTCATTTTGTTTGCAAATATTAAAGATTCTAACTACCAGCAAGAATAAGTCCTTACATTTAAAAGAGCACCTGTCATTTCATATCCATCATGGCAGCGCCCATTAGTGGGTATCCACTGCTGCCACCACGTCCCTCACCTTGTTGTGTCACTGCTGCATCACCAGCCGCCCCATTAAAGTGGATGGGATGGTCGGTGAGTCACCAGCGGGTCAGAGGAGGAGCCGCTGAGGGACAGAGAGGACATTTCCTCTTAAAAAAATTATTATTCAAATAAAATTGATTTAAAATCAAGCCTTTTTACTGGCGATTTGAATAGACTTGATTTAAATCAAATCCACCCTGATGTAAACTGTGATTAAAAAGAAAACCAAATGCTCTTTAATGGCAACAAGCACAATAAAACGCCATCCTATGCTCCTTTTACAAGGACAGTTTCTTTGGTCAGCTAACAAATGTCCTTCACTGTCTATTGCAACAGAGGAAGATTCAGTGCAAGAAGGAAAGGAACGGTTGTCATGGCAACTTCAGACATCTGACAGTCGGTGCACCAATGTACTGTGCTAACAGGAACAAGGGGGTGGATGTAATATAAAGCTTGTATACAGAACAGAAGCTACAGCTTAATGTTACATCAGCACAAAGGGTCAGGGACACGGAGGGTGGATAGAATGTGTGCATCTCTGCACCAACATCAAAGCCCTGCCAAAGGGCCAGGAAAACAAAGTGTTACAATACCTAAACGGTTGTCACAGTAACACCAAGCAGATGTACAAAAAGATCTCCTACATGCACAAGGCGAGAGATACTCCACATAGAAAAGAAAGCAGGAAATTACCTGTCTGCTTAGGACCCCTCCGTATACAAACCATGGAGGGGTTCTCCTAAGGCTCCATTGACACCTAGACAGAGGTGCCGCAATTCCAAATCGCAGCAAAAATGCGGGACGCGTTTGCAATGCTACGACTTAATGGAACCCGAACTACGATGTGATTTTGCTGCGATAAATAGCACTGCAGTCGCAGCAAAATTGCAACGTGCGAAGCTTGTCGCTCAAAAAGGAACAGGAGATTCTTTTGGGCATCAGTGTCACGATTTGCCACGATTGATGCGTGACAATCGCACCACAATTTGGGTGTCATTAAGTAGTAATGACATTGCAAACGCATCCTGCCGCAATCTGCAATCACGGGTAGAAAAAGGCAGGGATTCAAATCGCCTAGGTGTGAATGGAGCCTAACCGCACCCACATTTTGTCAGGGCAGGCAAATGCAGGTTCCAGCTGCACCGCCACCTGTTGGCCAAATCTGGTTTTACAACAAACCCATTAACGTGGAATTAAAGTGATTGTAAAGGCTCTTTTTTAAAAAAAAATAACAAACATGTTATGCTTGGCCCCTCTGTGCAGTTGGTTTTGCACAGAGCAGCCTGGATCCTCCTCTTCTCGGGTCCTTCTGCTGTCCTGGCCCCTCCTTCTGGTGAGTGCCCCCTCAGCCAGCAGCTCTCTATGGGGGCACCTGAGCGGAATCCGAGCTCAGTGTATCCATTCAGACTCTGAGCCCCGTCCCGGCCTCTCTCCCCTGATTGGCTGACTGATTTTGATTGACAGCCGCGGGAGCCAATGGCGTTGCTGCTGTGTCCCAGCCAATCAGGAGGAGTGTCTGGGACAGCTAAGGCCCTCGTGGACATCGCTGCAGAGAAGGGGCTCAGGTAATTAGGGGGTGCTGGGGGGCTGCTACACACAGAAGGTTTTAGATCTTCATGCACAGAATGCATTAAGAAAAAACCTTCAGCCTTTACAACTCCTGTAAACTCACTTTTAAAATGCTGACAGGTTGGTTTTTTTATGACCGAGGAGACCCTATTGGTCGCTTCTGTTGTAAATGCTTCCCCCTGCTTGTCAACTGTAATGTACAATAAACTGTGCATGCATAGAGCAGTATACACATACAGCGCAACTGTACAGCTGTGCACATGCGTGGGAGTGACCTCATCACAACCTGGCTATTGAAGGGGTCCAACAAACAGAACCCAGAAAGAAGATGGGGAGAAGATGGCAGTGCCCCTGGCCAGCGGGAGGCGCAGGCAGAGCATCATTTGCCAGGCATGGCGATGCATACTAGCACTTAATGGCATAAACCTCCTGGGGACCAATGAAATAATTTCGGAGTAAGGGGGGGGTATAACCCCTGTTTCCCCCCCCCCCCATCTGTGCCCCATTGGGGGCATTTCTCTTCATTTCCTGTCCCATAGCCAAAATGTGAAATGAAAAGAAATCCCTTTAAAATGAAGAAATCCCTGGTTGTCACCAAAATGAGTGTGCCCATTGGACGATTTCCCCTCTATTCCTGCTCTTGTGACAGCTCAAAACTCTTTCACCCTCATAACTCTTGGTGAGAATGGTAAACAAGGCAAATTTACAGGGTGAATCTCCCTGATCAGGCACAGACAACAATACAAACGCGACAGGTGCTGTCCCAGAAAGGGCGCGCTGAACACGGTCGCGCCGTGTTGCCAGGACACGGTGCGACCCAAACTGTGTAAAGAGCCACGGCTCTTTAACCATGTGATCGGCTGTGACCAATCACAGCCGGCCACGTATAAACAAGGTAGTGCCGGTAATTGGCACTCCTAGCCTCACACTGACAGGGTGTGTGGCGAGGAGAGCCTTTCAGCGGCATCTCCTTTCACAGAGGATATCTAGGGATGTAATCAGGGCACTGATCAGTGTCCTAATTACCATTGACCACCAGTACCAGCAACCAGTGCTCACCATAGTGCCAACAGTCAGTGCCCACAAGAGCCACCAATCAGTGCTTATTAGTGATGCCAATCAGTGCTGCCCATTGATGCCAATCAGTGCTGCCCATTGATGCCAATCAGTGCTGCCCATTGATGCCAATCAGTGCTGCCCATTGATGCCAATCAGTGCTGCCCATTGATGCCAATCAATACCCACCAGTGCCACCCATTAGTGCCCACCCACCAGTGCGGCATATTAGTGCCACCTAATCAGTGCCCATCAGTGTCGCCTCAACAGCACACATCAGTGTGAAGGAGAAAAAAATGACTTCTTTACAAATTTTACTGACAAAAACTTTTCCCAAAATTTAAATATTTTTTTTTTTTTTTTTTTTTAGTAAAAGATAAAAAAACCCAGCAGTGATTAAATGCCACCAAAAGAAAGCTCTATTTGTGTGAAGAAAATGATCATTTCACATGCTTACAGTGTAGCATGACCGCGCAATTGTCATTCAAAGTGTGACAGTGCTGAAAAATGAAAAAATGGCCTGGGCAGGAATGGGGTGAAAGTGCCTGGTATTAAGGTGGTTAAACAGAAAAAATATTAAAATGAAAATAAATAAAAATAATTTAATTTAAAGCTGAACTGGGGGCAGACTGCTATTAGCGCTAAAGTTTTTTGTTTTTTCTGGAAAAAAAAAAAAAATCAAAGATCAAAGTACTTCTCACCTGATCATGCAGCAGGTCAAAGGTAGCAGATAAAACCTGCATCTAGACCAGCCTTTTACAGCCAGGGTGCCTTGGCAAAAACACCCAAAAATTGTTCCAAATGACCCAAAAACTGTACCAACCAACGGGAGGATCATGATTGCTTTATATTACACAATGCCACAGGTCTTCATTGTGAAACATTACAACCATGGGCATTGGGCAGGCCAGCATCTGGGCACCTCGTGATGTCATTGATTGATAAGGAGGACATCAGGCATGTGCACAACATCCTTGTTTGACACCCCACAATGCTCTGTCAGCACTGGGGGTCACGCTAGCTGTGTGGGGGAGAAAATGAGGAAGAAATGCTGGAATACTAGTCAGTACCAGTGTGCAAAAGTGTAATAAATGACCTCCAATGTTGGTTGGATGTTGCAATATGCAAAACTACTCGTTTCATACATTTTAGAATGGGGTGCCTCGAGATTGTCCATTATTTTAAAAGGTCTGACCCTTGACTGGAAAAAGGTTGATTTTGTTCAACCTTCTATCTTTTGAAAAAAAAAAAAAAAAAAAAAAAAGGAAGAAGAAGGGGGGGGGGGGG
>BLSH010191437.1:1192818-1207955 GCA_018402905.1 Glandirana rugosa
TAACGTTTGGAGCTCAAGTGATTGAAGGAAAATAAAAAAATAATAAAAAAAATCTATTCAAACTATGCATTAACTCAAAAAGTAGTTCAAACTCCTTCAATGTTTTTTTTTTTAATTTTTGCTGCTGTGATTCTACTTCCATTTAGAGCAGGGGTAGGCAACCTGTGGCCCTCCAGCTGTTGTGGAACTACATTTCCCATGAGGCATTGCAAGGCTGGCAGTTACAATTGCTCCCAGAGGCTGGATGGGACTTGTAGTTCTGCAACAGCTGGGAGGGCCACAGGTTGCCTACCCCTGATTTAGAAGGTGGCTACATTCATTCCCCATGGGTCACACTGTATGTAGTCACCCTAAAAAGCAGTGTCACCAATGGAATGACTATCCTAGCAATCAAACACCTTATCCATTTCCCTGTTCCTAGGACAGACCAGAATCCAAAGGCAGAAGTTACTACTGAAAAATGGGAAATCAGATCGCAAGAACTGTTTTATTCAGGCATTACATACATGAGGAACTAAAGTTCCACATTTGTCCAGTAAGGATGCAGACTAAGTTACAGCTAGGAACGTAATAGCAGCATTTCCTGAAACGCATTTCCTGGAATGCCCTGCACATGACTAACTGCCAGAGAGCACATGACACTGACATCAGCTGTGCAAACACGTAGACTTCACTGGAGACAATAGGGCTGCATGGCTTCCAGCCACCCATCCGGTACAATCTTATAAGTTGTGGCGTCATGCAGTCGCCTTTCTTTCCACTTCAGGTTTGTGCCACAACTGCTCTTCATCAATTGGGAAAGCAGCAGCCAAGGAGGCATACAAGACTATCAGAATCCCTGATGTCATACAGGAGCAAAAAAAAAAATCCTGCCACTGAGTAGGTCACCCCCAGACCTACCCAACAAGCCTCCAATGAAATGCAAGAACCAAAACCATTCCAGATCTGACCCAATTAAGACTTTGTGCCCTAACAGAAGCTGCCAAGATTTACTCAAATACACCATCTCACAAAAGTGAGTACACCCCTCACATTTTTGAAAATATTTTATTCTATCTTTTCATGTGACAATGAAGAAATGACACTTTGCTACAATGTGAGGTAGTGATGTACAGCTTGTATAATGCCTCATACACACGGAGGTTTTTTAGGGTTTTATTTCGCCCCTCCATGTTATTCAACATTTTGAGCTGTAGATGGCATCGGCATTCGTAAGCTGAAAGGAGAACCCACAGGCAGCGTGTTCAGAAGCTGTTGCGTTTTTGACGCAGAGCGTTTTAATGCGCATTAACGCCATACCGGCATTTTGAGGTTAAAAAATAGAGGAATGTTTTTTTTTTTTCTCAAACAAAAAGCCTATTGACACCGACGCTCACCAACGCCGATGCAAAACGCAGACGAAATCGCGTTTTTGACATCGTGCCCGACGTTTTTCTTATTTTTTTAATACGCCTGTGTGTATGAGGCCTTAAAGTGTAAATTTGATGTCCCCTCAAAATAACTCAACACACAGCCATTAATGTCTAAACCGCTGGCAATAAAAGTGAGTACACCCCTAAGTGAAAATGGCTAAATTGGGCACATTTAGTTATTTTCCCTCCCTGGTGTCATGGTCTGAGGCTGCATGAGTGCTGCCGGCACTGGGGAGCTACAGTTCATTGAGGGAACCATGAATGCCAACATGTACTGTGACATACTGAAGCAGAGCATGATCCCCCTCCCTTCGATGACTGGGCCGCAGGGCAGGATTCCAACATAACGACCCCACACACCCCTCCAAGACGACCACTGCCTTGCTAAAGAAGCTGAGGGTAAAGGTGATGGACTGGCCAAGCATGTGTTCAGACCTAAACCCTATTGACCATCTGTGGGGCATCCTCAAACAGAAGGTGGAGGAGCACAAGGTCCCCAACATCCACCAGCTCAACACAAAAAAGTAAAACACTTTAAAGTACTACCACTTGTACCTACAGGTAAGGCTATAATAGGGCTTACCTCTAGATACCGTGAGTACCTCCTAAACTTGTTGTTTAGGAGATATTCAGAGTGCACGCAGCCAATTACATCACTGTATGCCAGACCTTCAGCGCTCATGCCAGAAAGAGTAGCTCCCATGTGCATGCGTGTGGTTGAGGTCATCGTGGCTTGCAAACCCAGATGACAGGCAGGGAGAACATGCCAGTCCTCTTGGAAGTGACTTAACAGCGCTAGAGGGCTTCGTTCTAAGGTGCCATTGCCTTGCAGGTTTTTTTTTTTTTGATCATCAGCGGTTTACAAACACTTTTATGAAAAAAAATAGAGATTGTATAGCTATTTATGTAGAAGTATGGATTACTGGAGGGAGGTCATCCCTTCGGGGCACACTGGACACCCAGCACATAGCACAATGGCAGCAAGGTGTCCCTCACCAATATTACATCAGTAACAACCGGTCACTGCCCTCATCTATAATGGGCCTTCACAGCAAGAAGCACATGGAAGGGCAACACATGCAAAACAAAGCCAAAAGGAAATTCCCAGCTTAACTCACCAGGAAGGGGCGGGCTACCTCCAGGCTCACCTGCCCTCATATTAGAATGCATGTGATTCTACTATGGAAGCTCTCATAAAATTTAGGACTGCAGATAATGGGGTGCCTTGGAGCAGCTTACGCATGCATTTGCAAATGTGTGCAAACTAATCCCCCGTTTTTAACGTAAACTGTTAGACAGGACAATCCGATTAGTTGCAGACTGGCTGGCGAGTTGAGCTGGAAATTTTCTTTGGTTTTGTTTTGCTTTAAACAGAATCACCCCTTTTAACCCCTTTTTGGAGTCCAGCCTCACTCTACTTCCATAGTTCTTGCCTAGGCAAGGATGACATAGCCCCTACAGCCCCCTGGTCCCAGAAGTCTTCAGGCAACCCCAAGAGCAATGAAAGCATATATGTACCCCCATTGCTGATACTATAGCAACATGTAAACAATAGGATTCCCTGATGGAGTCCTGGGTGCACATACACAGGCTGTTGTGGCACATTATCACATGAGGGGGCAGCAAAGAGCTCAGAAACATCAGAGATTATATTGCCCTCAGGGAAGATGGTGGCAAGGAACTGAACAGGCAGTGGGAAAGTCAAATAATTTAGCTTCCATATGTATGCATGTCATCTGCGTATTTAGCCATTCACCTGGAGTCCAGCTTATAAAAAACACTGCATTACAACCTGTCTGCTAATAGAACGCTATGAGTTGGGCCTCACCAGATGTTTCTTCCAACTACAGGCGGTCCCCAGGTTACAAACAAGATAGGTTCTGTAGGTTTGTTCTTAAGTCAAATTTGTTTGCAAGTTGGAACAGTTACATTTTTTAAGTGTTGCTCCAGCCAAAAAAAAAATATTTTTAAGCTTTTTGGATAGGAAGGGGTAACACCCCTGTAATGTTTGTTTTGCTGTCTATGTTTCTGCTCAGAAGATTTCACCTAACTTCCTGTTCAATTTTGAAAATTTTGGGTTGTTGTAGAAACAAAGGATTGGTGGTAAAGCATTAGTGGAGACACCTTTTTCCCATAATAACTCTTACAGGAGTGAATTTCTCTTCCTATGGGGAGATTTCCTCTCACTTCCTGTTGTCTCCCTCCGTTTGTAAGTAGGAGTCGTTTGTAAGTCGGATGTTTGTAGCTAGGGGACCGCCTGTACCTGTTTCCAGTCATCAGAAAGTTCTATACTAATCTTATTTTCATAAATGTATACCTTATGTATCCTTTTTCTTCCCATTCTAGAAATGTGTAGGAAATATGTAAAGCGGCCATGGTGCCCTGTTTCCCTAACATAGACCTGCATCTTCTACCTGTAACCTATCAGCCGGTTGACGCGTTTGGTTCGATTCCCAATCCAGGAAGGCGAACTCAGCAATCAGTCGAAGTTTTCTGTGAGTCATTCTATAATCAGCATCACACAGTTGAAGACATGGGGCTACTTAAAGCTAAACTGGAGACATTCTTTCAAAAAGGTGCTAGGTAATCAGCCATGTGATCTATGGCATCCAAAGTACCGCTGTAAGAATCTTCAGCAAAAGCCTGCATCCGCAGAAGATAGGACATCCACCTGATAGAAGTGTGGAAAAGGACACAGTTGGGCTACGGAGACCTGGTGCCAAAATACTAACAGATCTGGTGGAATGGGCACATACAAGAGGAGGTCTGTCCTTGAAAGTATAAGCTCCAACAATCAGATTTCTTATCCAACTCATAATGGTGAACATGGAAGCTAAGAGTGACTTCTCCATGAAGAGGAGGTCCATCACCCTTGGACAGAAGCAAAAAACTGACGGAGTGCAGTAGCGTTATAGGTGAAGTGCCCAGGGGGTATGTCCTGAAAGGCTTGCCAGTGTCCAAACACCTGAAGGTACAAGCCTATAACCCAGGACTAATACTCTGAGGCTGTCCTGTACCGAACGATTAGGATTCGCACACCGCCACACTGAAATGTAAACATGAAGTGAGGCAAATAATCTGTCACCCCAAGATAAAAGGTCTTCGAACAGTTAATGCTGGTAAAGTATGCCTTGCACAGAATAGAAAATATGACATTCATCATAGGCTGATCAATACGTGCTAAATGGTCATTACTCATTAACCAACATGCAACACCCACTCAACTTAGTCTAGAAGTTAGCCAAACTCATAAGGCCAAAACTGCAAAATGCAACAGATCAGTCATGTGAAACACCCCATTCAATCACTGCTGCAAAGAGCAAGAGGCTACCCGAGCAAGCGTGAATAAAACTGTGTAGCTTACACTTTGTCTGACCTACAAACCGACAGCATGAAATAAGGTGAATTTTTCATATTCGGTTATGTATGTCAATGGACAAAAATTATGTGCAGCTGTGGCTCCTGGAAGCAGCAAAAGGGCATTTTACTCTGTATGGCATGTACAGCCACAAGCAAGAGCCCCTAAAGGAGAAGTGTGGCCAAAGCTCTTAACTAAGTGCACGCTTGTGACCCAGATTCAGCCAACAGCAGCCAAAGTCTACTGTCGGCTGACGTCACTCAGCTGGTTCAGACTCTGAAGGAATTCCAACTAAAATGATGACATCCACCCAGATCCCTGACTGGCAGCTGGCTTAGCCTATCAGAGCACTACTGAGAGCCTGAGCCTGCTGCTCCCGCCCCCTCCACAGTCCTGTGCTCCAGTGAGCGCTGGAGGGGCAGAGCAGAGAGCATGGACTGACAGTCACCTGTTCTCTGCTCACTGAAGACCGAGAACTGAGTGATAAGCAGTGTTTGATTGCTCACTTCTTGGGTCTCAGAGGCAGTGGGGGACAGATGCAGCATCAGACCAATGCTGCATCCACCTAGGTGAATATGTAGGTTTGAGAATTTGAAATCCCACCCTTCTCTTTTAAAGAAAAGTCGCATTGAGAAAGTATGGATGAACTGCCACTGACCACCTTCAGAAATTGCCAGCTGATTTGTCTTTGGCTTCAATATTTTAAGATTCACTGGCCCAGACCAAGCATGCAGCAAGTGAAGCTCAAGCTCCTAATTGGTCACATCATTCAGGTAAGGTTCAAAAGCCGTTGAGCCAGAATGGCAAAACTAGGAAAAACTAGCACTTCCAGAGTAAGAAGTTAGCCTACAGCAGTATCCAATTTCTCCCTTTGTAGTCTACAGAGAGCTGAGAATGTTGCCAACTGATAAGAGTGGGCTAGGCCTCCCCTGTGTAACAGCACTCAGGCCTGGCCAGGCACCAAGCAATACATTATGGAAGGGTAAGAGAAGTGTCACTTGTTCCTCCAGACCTGCATACACCGGATATGTAATACAAGTGGCAGTGGGGATTAAGGTGGCAAGTAGAAGCCCTAAAGGCTTTGTTCACAAAGAGCGCGCAATAAAACCAGGTGGTTGAGCTGCAGTTTTACTGTCCCTCAACTGCCCAGCTGAACCTGTACACATGTGGAGGTGAAAATTAAACAGCACATCAGTTTACAAAGTTAAATCATGTGGTGAAGAACAGAACACCTTCTCCCCACCTGTAATATTCCCTCTGAATAGCGACCCAACAGATTACTCTTCAGAAGGCACTGCACATATGTACAAAGGAATGAGACGAGACCTTTTGAGTTTGTTTCTTTAATTCCAACCATCAGGTTCCATTCAAAAATATGTACCGGCTAAACAAACATTAGAATGTATGCAACCTCCAGTGATATCAGATACACAGACTGATCCTCCTGCAGAATTGTCCTAAAGAAGTCCTACTTTTAGCAAACACATTCTCCCTTTCATCTTTCTAATATATTATGGCCATTGTCATATTAACATTTCACAAACACAAAATGTATAGCTCTAAGGGCCCGAAACACTTAAAAAGGAAAACAGACTACTCTGCACCCAGGTAACTATAAGCACCCATGCCCCAATAACCTGCACAGATGGGTTATAAAGCAACCATGTTTCTATACCCCACAGATGGGTCCATACCCCTACACAGGTAAACCTAGAGTATCTCACAAAAGTGAGTACACCCCTCACATTTCTGTAAATATTTTATTCTATCTTTTCATGTGACAACACTGCAGAAATTAAACTTTCCTACAAATTTAAAACAAATAGCCCCACATTGCTTTAGTAAGCAGACTTATGACAGTATCAGACCACAAATAAAACGTTTACCACAGGGAATGCCTGACATTACACTTCACACTCTGTGCCGGCTAAGAAGCAGCAGTGAGCCAATCACAAGAGCATGACATAGAAAAATTACTAGGGGCATTCTGTACACAAATATGGCAGAATTCCACCTCAGGTTGCTATAACAACAAGGAAGCAACATTTAAATTGTTGGCATTAAAGGTGTAAAATCTCAAGGTTTTTCACCTTAATGCATTGTATGCATTAGGCCTTATACACACACGGGCGTATTGAAAAAAAAAAAAAAAAAAGCTGTAACGTTGGGACCGATGCCAGGAAGAAAAATCAGCATTATAAACGCGATTTCATCTACGTTTTGCATTGGCGTTAATGCTAGTTATTGAGCGTCAGTGCTACTCTGCGTTTTATTTGAAAAGACATCCCTCTTCTATTTTTGGACCTGATATCGCTGGCGCTAAACGCATGTGAACATTGCTACGGCACTAATGCGCATTAGTGAGCGTTTTGCTGGCTCAGCGTCAAAAAAAGATCTAGCGCGCTGGCCGTGGGTTCTGCTTGCAGATTCCAAACGCCAACGGCAATTACAGCTCAAACCTCAGCGTGTATGGTGCCATTGAATAACACGGAGATGCATTTTTAAGCTGCAAAAAATGTCCATGTGTATGAGGCCTTAAGGTAAAAAACCTCCTGTACTGCAGTAGCCCCCTTTTACTTACCTGATCGCTCCAGTGTTGAGGACGAGCCCAGGAGCTCCAGCCGGTGTCTCCGGTCCTCATCAGATAGATTAATAGCAACAGAAGCCATCGGCTCCCGCCAATTGAATCCAGTGACATGGAAGTGTGGCCAAGTCCTGCTGTCAATGGATGCAGCAGTTGGACTCGGGAGCGTGCCCGCACAGATACCCCCATGCAGATTGGCTCTCCGTGAGGGCACCCAATAGGGGGGGCCCAGTAGAGGAGGATCGGGCCAAACTCTTGCACAGAGCAGGCAAGTATAACATGTTTTTTATTTGCAATTTAAAAAACCTTTACAATCACTTTTATACAAAAGCATATCTAGTTGCAATTACCCCACACTCTTTCAAATGTTGTCATCAGCAAAACTGACACATCATCTTCCTTCCTCCAAAGCCTAAAAAGACTTCTACATTCAACCTCAGATCTGCAAAAAGCACTGAGCTTCCGATTTGGCCCTTATATTGTGTAATGTAGAGGAAAGTATTGTCCTCTACAGTAAGGCTGAGAATTGGGAATCCTAACAGGAAGGAAGTCTAGTTAAAGCTTCAAATAAAAACACTGGACCACAACTGTATGCAGAAATAATGGACCTCACTGCAATTCGTTTGGGCTTCATTTTTATTCAGAGGACTGGTGCCCCCCTTTCATAATGCAGCAAGTACTGCCGTAACACAACAACGTGATGTGCGTTACTATCAGGCAAACTTACCTCTAGACCCCACAAGTGGAGCGCCATTAACAATGAAGGGAAAAACCTGCATGGAATAGAACCCCGAGCATGTGACCTGTTAAAGTCATGTGACCATGAGACAATACAGAGCTCAGGACACTGCAGGCTTTATTTTATGAATGGGATATATAAAGAGTGAGTTACATAATAACCGTTCTCCCTTTGATACTTTCCATCATGAGTGCTTTATGCTGGACATACACAGGGCAAACCATCAAGCAATTTCAAATCAGCATTTGAATGCAAGACAACAAAATGGTTCAAGGTAACATATCTGTACACCATCTACTGCTTCTTTTACCGTTTACCCATTGGTGGCAGGTTGTCTTGAGCCATTTCATCAGCTTCACAATTGGAAGCCGGTTATGTCCCTCAAAGCACCTTCTTCTGGTACTACTCCTTGGGTCGCCCATCCTATTGCTATTCATTTATAAATGATTATTAATCCTCAAAGGTTTAACACTCCCATTCTTGTGTGTCATTTATAACCCCTCTCTATAGTACTGACAAAGGGGGATTTTCTGTCCCCTGAATCACGTTGGCTGTATTTTGCTTTCTTGCTGTTACCAGTTTAATTATTAAAGACACTGGACTGGCAAGACAATGTTCTGATTACATATTTGTAACTCACAACCTTCACCCCCACCCTTCAAAAGGTGACTGTTGTGTGGAGGGCTGACAAAGCCAAGCCAGGCTCATGCAATGACCTTGTTCACCTTCTGAAGATTGGCACCCAGTGTCTCACCTCCACCTGTCAGGAGACCTAAAAATGATTGTACAGCAATTACAATGGGTGTGGTTGGCTCTCGTATTAAGAATATGCTGTCTAGGAACAGAATTACATTAAGAATTTATTTCCAGGGATGCGTTTCCAGTATTCCAGCCCAATAAGACCATCTACGTCAGTGGTTCTCAACTCCGGTCCTCGGGAACCAACAGGCCAGGTTTGCAGGATAACTGAAATGCATCACAGGTGATATAATTTGCTGCTCAGTGATTGCAGTATTCTAGTCTGCATCTCCCCAAGGAAATACTGAAAATTTGGCGGACAGGAGTTGAGAACCACTGATCTACGTTTTTATTGCTTCCCGCCACTGCACAGTCACTACTCCATACTGGTGCCCAATATCATAAAGACAAAGCAAGGGGAAATCCAACATTGTCAGGAGAACAAGAGGGAAATCTTTCAAGGGGGGCAAAGGTCCCAGTGACAACTAAGACGTCATACACACAGATGATTCTGGGCACCTGACATAAATTGCTGGGGGTATTTCCATGCCTAGGAGAGAGAACCGCAGGGTACAGCTGGCCCTAGTAAGGAATGGTTGCCCTCAGGTATACGCTGCAATTGTGTAAACTCCTGCAGGTGATCAAGTCCCTAAAATGAGGCTTTTTTTGCATCCAGGGATTTGCACACTACAAGAGAACAGCCACACATTACCACCAATCTGGAGAGATTTTCTCCACTTCCTGTTCCGGTCTTCAAGCCTGGAATAAAGGGGAGTCTTCCCTGCAGGGCACCGACAGCCAAAATATTCTACCAGGGGTTTTAACCTTTAAAGACCCGTACGCAATGCGAAATTCGGACGGGAATTGTTGTTAGACAGCCTGTCGTCAGAAACGCTTACCGTTCGTACGCTCCTTTCAACAGCCGATTGACATTTTTCGTCAGACAAAAGCTGTATGTGCAGACTAGTACATGCAGGCCCCATCCCGGCACCTTCAGACCTGGGATCAGGCCCCATACCGGCACCTTCAGACCTCGGATCAGGCCTCATACCGGAACCTTCGAACCTGGGATCAGGCTCCATACCGCCACCTTCAGACCTGGGACCAGGCCCCATACCGGCACCGTCGGACCTCGGATCAGGCCCCATACCGGCACCTTCGGACCTCGGATCAGGCCCCATACCGGCACCTTCGGACCTCGGATCAGGCCCCATACCGGCACCTTCGGACCTCGGATGAGGCCCCATACCGGCACCTTCGGACCTCGGATCAGGCCCCATACCGGGACCTCGGATCAGGCCTCATACCGGCACCTTCAGACCTCGGATGAGGCCCCAATACCGCACCTTCAGATCTCCGATGATCCCCAATTCCCACAACTTAGGCCATCTCCATTTCCTACACCATCAGAGGGGTGTTCTGTTTATTCTGGCAATTCCACTAGCAGGATAAAGAGGACTTCTTGGGATAAACATGGGGAGCCACAAAGGTGTCCTAGCCTGACAGAGAGAAGGGCCCACCCCGCTGCATGCACCCCATGTTACCAAGTAACAAACACAGTGTAACATCCTAAGAAAACATTGGATTGCAGAACTCCCCCCATACAAATAATCACTGGTGTCCCCCATGGAAGGATTGCACTGAAAGAGGCCCAGGTGACACCCCGGAGTGATCTCAGCGCACCTCCCACCATGATTACAGGATACCCCCTGCGCCCTCCCCCGACCCCTCCGTATAACAACCAATATTACCACCAATACAATCATTGCTAATTCTACCGCGTCTTACCGACGTCTGCCCTTCACCAGTTTCCTTCTTCCGCCGCCTCTTCCCGGCTCCTCTGTCACACGAAATGGCGGCCACGGCTCACGTCACCCAGAGAAGAGAGGCGAGGGACCGCCCTCCTGCGCACGCTCAGCCTCCAGCCAATCGCAGCCGCTGGTCACCCTCCACGACCAGTGGGCGTGCCTGGACGTACGAGCAACCCCAGCGGCCAATGAGAAGACGTACCGTCATGCCGGTACAACAATGAGGAAGCGAACGGCAGCCATGATGCTACTCTCGGTGTTGTTTACGACAACCCCCCCTCAGCAGAAAATGCTTCGCCGTGAGCAGAGTCCCATCCGGGTGCTGAAGGATGTTGCGCTCGGTTGCACGTACTTGGTTCGTACAATACGCGCGATAATGGTAATGCGCCGCCTGAAGCCATAAGGTGTTGCGCTATCTCCATGGTTACTGGGTGTAGCAAGAGGGCGGCCGTAGGATGACAACTGAGAGGTGCGGCGAGGCCAATCAAATGGCTGTATGTAAGGGTGGGAGACTCGGGGAAACGAATAGGGCGCTGATTGGCCTGACAGACTATGTAGGCGGGGCTTAATGCAGCTGAGTATATAAGGCGGTTCTCTTCCGCTTTGCTATATTTAGCATTAGACTGACTCGTGCGGTTGGGCAATACGTGGGATGGGGTTGTGGGGAAGCTTCTAGTTCTTCAGGAAACATTTGTAGTGGGTCTTAAATACTGAGTGTGGTAAATGTTATAGGCTCAGCCTCACCTCCAATTTTTATCCAAATTATTCCACCATCATCTCCGTAACATACGCCCCTTCTTACACCGCCAGGTTAATCATTCACCCCCAGCTTATCTCTAATCTCAGTTATGGCAACGCCATCCTCTCCACAGACTTTACCCTTCCATCTACTATCCATGCTGCTTCCCGACACATCTACCTCATCAAAGTCCGTCTTCCCCTCTGCCAATCCTTTCACTGGCCTTCAATTGCCAAAGAAATAAAATTCTAAATACTAACAATGCCATCTACAACTCTGCCCCCAGCTACTTCACCAACCTTGTCTTAAAATATCTGCCTCGCTTCCTTTTTCCCTTGGGGTCCACCAAGGTTCTGACCTTGGACCTCTTTTTCTCTATCTAGACGTCATTCCTGGGTCAGATGATGTCTCCCATGGCTTTCGATACCATTTCTATTCTGAAGACATCCAAACCTATCTTGCTAGCCTTCACCTCACCCCATCAGCTCCAATTCCTGCACCTTCACCCCATCAGATCAGCTCCGATTCCCTTGACTTCACCTCTTAGGTCACCCTCAATTCCTGCACTTTCACCCCTCAGATCAGCCCCAATTACTGCACCTTCACCTCTCATAGCCCCAATTCCTACGCCTTCACCCTTCAGATCAGCTCAAATGTCTGCGCCTTCACCCTCAGATCAGCCCCAATTCCTACACCTTCACCCTTCAGATCAGCTCAAATGTCTGCGCCTTCTCCCTCAGATCAGTCCCTATTCCTGCACCTTCACCTCTCATATCAGCCCCAATTCCTACACCTTCACCCTTCAGATCAGCTCAAATGTCTGCGCCTTCACCCTCAGATCAGCCCCAATTCCCATGCCTTCACCCCTCAGGTCATCCTCAATTTCTGCACCTTTACCCCTTAGAGCAACCTAAATTCCTGCACTTCCACCCCTCAAAACAGCTCCAATTCCTGCACCTTCGCCCCATCAGATCAGCTCCAATTCCCTTGCCTTCATCCCTTAGGTCACCCTCAATTCCTGCACTTTCATCCCTCAGATCAGCCCCAATTTCTGCACTTTCTCCCCTTAAATCAACCACAATTCCTGCACCTTCACCCCCCAAATCAGCCCCAATTCCTGTATTTTCACCTCTCAGGTCATCTTCACTTTCCACACCTTCACCCCTCAGATCAGCCTTAATTCCTGCGCTTTCACCCCTCAGATCAGCCCCAATTCCTGCATTTTCGCAACTCAGAACAGCCCCAATTTTCGCACCTTCTCCCTTTAAATCAGCCCCAATTCCTGTGTCTTCATCTCTCAGATCAACCCCAATTCCTGCACCTTCACCCCTCAGATTAGCCTCAATTCCCTCACCTTCACCTATCAGATCAGCCCAAATTCCAGCACCTTCACCCCTCAGATCAGCCCCAACTCTCACGCCTTCAACCGTCAGATCAGCCCTAATTCCCACAGTGTAGACCATCCCCAATGGAGTTCATACAGTCAGGCTGGGTCAGTGTGGTAAATATTATAGGCCCAAATTGGCCCAACCTCTGCTTCCTGCCTCATGTCCAATCTTCATCTAAATCTTGCCAGCTTCACCTTTGCAACATTAACCTGTGTATGCCCCTTAAACGTTGACACTGCCAAGTGACCAATTCACTCCCTGATTATCCCTATCCTTGACTATTGCAACTCCCTCCTCACTGACCATCCTCTCCACAAACTATCCCCTTCAGTCTATCACTAACATTGCTTCCTGACTCATCTACCTTACCAATGTCTGTCACCCCTCTTTGCCAATCCCTCTGGATTTTTAGTCTGATTCAGTTCAAGGCCTCAGACAGGAATAGGAGTTGCTCCAATTTCTCTTTTTCAATCCTGCTGTGTCAGTCCCTCTTTTCCTTCTTTACAAGTGGTGGGAGTGCGCTGTAGTACAGTCTGATCTCACCAGTCATCCAAATCACACCTCACACCTTCCCAGGGAGAAGGTTCCCGTCTCAGAGGCAAGGTCCTCTGCAATGAGCAGTCTCTCTGAGGTCTATCTCATTTGTGATCAGCTTTGACTGTGTTCCGTTCAGCCAGCAGTCCAGTCTCAATTTCTCACCCCATCTCCTTGAAGACAGTCCTCTCTTCTCAGCAGCATGCCACCCCTCCTCTCCTTGCTTTGTTGCAGCAGCCAATCACTATCCTTCCAGGTTCGACCCATACCCGGCCAAGATTGTTGCCCCATGCACTGGAGACACTCCATAGGCAAACATTGCAAAGTGATATTCTTAACCACTCCCTGCCCGGCCTATTGACAAATGACGGCCGGGCGGGGGGGGGTCATTATCCTGACTGGACATTTATTGATGTCCTCAAGATAATCCGCAATCGCGCACCCACGGGGGGGGGGGGGCACGCATCGCGGCGATCAGTGGTGCCGTGGGTCAGTCTGACCCACCGCATTACCAACCGAGGTCCATCAGAAGCCTTTTACCATGTGATCAGCCGTGACCAATCACGTTTATCAGCGCAGTCCCCCTCAGGATCACCCCACTGGACCACCAGAGTGCCGACCAGTACCACCAGGGAGCCCCCCCAGAACAGCATAAGGAGGCCGTCCAGGACCACCAGGGAGGAAATCAGGAGGCCGCCCAGGGACCACCAGGGAGCCCCCTCTAGACCACCAGGTAAGGGCAATACAGTGCACTATAGGGATGACACTGTGCCCATATATGATGCCTGTCAATGCCATCCCTAACAGTGTTATATGCACCAGTGCCACCTATCAGTGCCCACCTGTGCCACCTATCAGTGCCCACCTGTGCCACCTATCAGTGCCCATCTGTGCCACCTAACAGTGCCACCTATCAGTGCCCAGCAGTGCCACCTATCAGTGCCACCTATGAATGTCCATCAGTGCCGCATATCAGTGCCCGTCAGTGTTGCTTATCAGTGCTGCCTATCAGTGCTGCATATATGTGCCCCATCATCAGTGCAACCCTATCAGTGCCACCTCATCAGTGCCAATCTGTACTGCCTCATCCTTGCCTGTCAGTCTAGCCTCATCAGTGCCCATCAGTGTAGCCACATCAGTGCCCGTCAGTGAAGGAGAAAATGTACTTATACAAAGTTTTGTGACAGAAACAACGAAAAACTTTTTTTTATCAAAATTTTCGGTCTTTTTTTATTTGTAGCGCAAAAAATAAAAACCGCAGGGGTGATCAAATACCACCAAAAGAAAGCTCAGTTTGTGGGAACAAAATGATAAAAAATTTGTTTGGATACAGCGACCGCGCAATTGTCATTCAAAGCACAACAGCACTGAAAGCTGAAAATTGGTCTGGGCAGAAGAGTTCTAAGTGCCTGGTATTGAAGTGGTTAAAGACGTTTTCTGCATTAATGAATATTCAGTTTAGCCTTGTCTACACTGCAGAAGACTGATACACAGGTAAGCCTATCCTATCTTCTCCACCTAAGCATTGAACCTTAACCACCTCCCACCCGGCCACTGTATATATACGGCCGGGTGGGAGCTTCCCTGTTGTGACAGGACGTGTATACACGTCCTGCAGAACGGGAGCTCGCAGCGCGGCCACGTGGCGCGCTGCGGCTGGATCCTGTGAGATCCAGCTGAGCAGAGATCGGGATATGGGCGCAGTGACTGGCCCTCCCGATCATGTGACGGCTGTGTCCAATCACAGCCATCACATTGTAAACAGAGACGAATGTCTCTGTGAGAGTTCTCCCCCCGCCGAGCTCAGTGAGAGCTCAGTGCGGGGGGGGGGGGGGGG
>BLSH010191437.1:1231641-1247375 GCA_018402905.1 Glandirana rugosa
CTCGCCCCCTCCTGCACCCCCCGCACCCCGCTTCCGAACCGCCATGCGGCGATCCGCTGCCATTTTGCGGCGGATCGCCACCATTTTGCCGTAGCCGCGGCCATTTTCTGGGGTTTCCCCTTTAGTGCTGAGCGGCGGCCATTTTGCTGTAGTCGCGGCCTGTATTGCAGGTTTTGGCTTCTTGTGACCGCTCGGTGGCCATGTTGAATGTGCCTGGAAAGAAAAATGTGCTGACAGCCGTTTGCTTCCTCTTCACCCTGGGACAGTGTGGATGGCACAGGCGGAGCAGGCTCTAGGACTGGCGGTCACTAAGCACTCCTACTGGGACGCAGCGCTTGTGGGCAACAAACAGCAAGTATAGCTGGGCTCTCCCTGGGGTGCTGGTAGCGGTGGGTGCAGTCCTCCCGGGGTCTCCCTGGTTGATCTGTGGGGTGGCAGGGAGGCTGTATTGTGGGGGTGTCAGGGCATTTTTTTCTACCTGTCAGGTCCGGTGGCTCAATAGCGGATGACCCTGCATTTCCTTCTGAGGAGGAGTCAGCGGCAGCGCGACCTGCGCTAGGGGCCCTAGTGTCCCTGGACGGGGCCGAGCCAGGTTAAGGGGGCCCCTAAAAAGCGTCCGCCTCCCCCCCTTTCTTCAGGGGAAGAGTCTGAACCGGAAGTGGCCTTGGGGGTCACGGGGACCCCCGTGGAGCTTTCAGAGGGTGAGCTGGATCCCTCAGACGGCGAGGAAGACCAGGGGGTCTCAGTTGCGCGTGAAAAGGCGCTGGTGGCTGCACTGATTGCAGATATCCATGCGTCTTTGCGACTGGACCAAGTTGGGGAGTCACAGGAATCCGCGTACATTTGCGGGTCTGCTAGGCCACCCAGGTCCTCTAAGGCTTACCCTTATGATCAATTTTTTGACCATCTGGTCTATCAGGAATGGCAGCGTCCGCAGAATTCCTTTGCTCTGCCAAGGCGCTTCGCTATACGTTATCCATTTGAGGATAGCTTTGTGAAGATTCTCGGGTGGGGGGCCGTCTTCTGGGGTTTGCAGACAGGTGGACTGCCCGCATTTCTGACCGGTGGGTGCAGGAAGTGGTGTCCTCCGGGTACAGGATAGAGTTCAGCACTCTACCCCAAGACAGGTTCTTCCCATCGAACTTGAGACTCCCTCAGGGGCGTCGAGAGGCTCTCTTAGGGGCTGTTCAGGCGCTCTCCGAACAAGGGGTGATTGTGCCAGTACCTCCGCTGGAAAGATTCCGCGGCTTCTACTCCAACCTGTTTGTGGTACCCAAAAAGGGGGGGGGGGGGTCTGGCCGGTTCTGGACCTAAAAGCACTAAATCACTTTGTGAGGACACGAAAATTTAGAATGGAATCTGTCCATTCGGTCGTGGCCGCCCTACACCAAGGGGACTTCATGGCGTCTCTGGATATCAGGGACGCGTACCTCCACGTTCCCATTTGTCTCCGGCACCAGCGCTTCCTGCGCTTTGCGGTGGGAGATCTGCACTACCAATTCGTGGCACTTCCCTTCGGTCTAGCCTTGGCTCCTCGGGTGTTCACCAAGCTGGTGGTTCCGGTGTTGGTGCTGTTGAGGCAGAGAGGCATTGCGGTGGTAGCATACCTCGACGACCTGCTCCTAAGAGCGGAGTCTGCTTCGGCTCTGGAGGAGAACGTGGCTGTCACCATGGCCTCATTGAAGGACTTTGGCTGGCTGATCGATCTGCAGAAGTCGACATTGACACCGTCCGGTCGCCTGGAATACCTGGGTCTGCTTCTGGACACGGAGCAGGCGAAGGTGTTCTTACCTCCGGCCAAGTTGCTGACACTGCAAGCAGCGGTGCGAACCCTGCTGTCACGCCGGTGGTCTTCCTTACGGTTCTGTATGCGGGTGTTGGGGCTCATGGTTTCAGCCTTCGAGTCGGTACCTTACGCCCAGAGTCACACTCGACTCCTTTAGTGAGCGATTCTGTCACGGTGGGACAAGTCTCCGCTGTCCCTGGACCAGCTGATCAGATTGGATCATCAGACCAGGAGACCATTGACCTGGTGGCTTCGGGCCCCGGCCCTGATGTTGGGGAAGTAATTTCTTCCCCTGAATTGGTCGATAGTCACGACAGACTCGAACCTATCGGGTTGGGGGGGTCCTGGGGCAGCTGTCTGCTCAGGGCCGCTGGTCGGAGCAGGAATCCCGCCTTCCAATCAATGTGCTGGAATTGCAGGCGATCAGGCTCTGCCTCTCCCACTGGACGGTAAGGTTGCACAGCCTCCCGGTTCGGGTTCAGTCGGACAATACCACGGCGGTGGCGTATGTGAACCATCAGGGCGGAAGGAGGAGCTCGGCAGCGGCTGCGGAAGCGGCTCTCATTCTGCGATGGGCAGAACTTCACGTGCCGGCAATCTCCGCTGTTTACATTCCGGTCGTGGAGAATTGGTGGGTGGACTTTCTCAGCCGCCAGACGCTAGATCAAGTGGAGTTGTCCTTACATCCAGAAGTGTTCCGCCAGGTTTGCCACAAGTGGGGCACGCCAGATGTGGACATCATGGCGTCTCGGTTCAATCACAAGGTGGAAACCTTTGTGTGCAGGACAAGAGACCCGCTGGTGGCCGCCACGGATGCGCTGGTAGTGCCTTGGAGTCGGTATCGACTCCTGTACGCTTTTCCTCCCATCAAGCTTCTACCACAGCTACTGCGCAGAGTGGAAGCGGAGGGGATTCCGACAATCCTGGTGGCTCCGGATTGTCCTCGGCGTCCTTGGTACGCCGACGTGGTGCGAATGGTGGTAGATGGTCCCTGGCGTCTTCCGGTGCGCGAAGATCTGTTGTTTTAGGGACCCATCTTGCACCCTGATTTACCCTCGCTGGTTTTGATGGCTTGGCTATTGAGTCCCAGGTGTTGAGGGATAGGGGTGTCGCTGACTCCTTGATCCCTACCGTGCTTAAAGCACGCAAGTGTACTTCGCGCAAGATTTATCGTTGCACCTGGAAGGCCTATATTGCCTGGTGTGAGGCGGGGGGTTGGAACCCTCGCTCTTACGTTGTGTCCAGGGTCCTGACTTTTTTGCAGCAGGGCCTGGGTAAAAAATTGCGTTGAGTACTCTCAAGGGTCAGATTTCCGCTCTGGAGATTCTATTTCAACGGCTTTTGGCGTCACATTCGTTGATTCGTACATTTGTACAAGGTGTGCGCCTTTGGCGCCGTGGGATTTGAATTTGGTGCTTTCTGTGCTGCAGGAACCGCCTTATGAGAAGATCAGGGATATTCCCTTACAATTGCTGTCACAGAAAGTGGCTTTCTTGGTGGCCATCACATCCGCTAGGCGGGTGTCTGAGTTGGCAGCGTTGTCCTACAAGTCTCCTTACCTAGTCCTTCATAAGGACAAGGTGGCCTTGCGCCCGTCTCCTTCGTTTCTACCGAAGGTGGTCTCTTCTTTTGACATTAATGAAGATATTGCTCTTCCTTCTTTATGTCCGCACCCGGCGCATCCCAAGGAATTTGAGTTACATTCCTTGGATGTCGTGAGGGCTTTGCGGGTATACTTGGCGTCTACAGCCTCCTTTCGGAAGTCTGATGCGTTGTTTGTGCTGACGGATGGTCCGCGCAAAGGATTGGCGGCCTCGTCGGCTACTGTTTCCCATTGGATCAGACAGACCGTGACCCATGCGTATACTGTTCGGGGCAAAGTACCCGCTTTTTCCAGTCACGGCTCATTCCACCAGGGCAGTTAGCACTTCCTGGGCTTTCAGACACCAGGCTTCGGTGTCACAGGTGTGCAAGGCGACTACTTGGGCCTCAGTGCACACGTTTACTAAGTTTTACAAAGTTGATGTTTCAGCATCTGCGGATGCTGCTTTTGGCCGTAAAGTTTTACAGGCGGCAGTGTAGGCGCGGCTGGCGCCTCCTGAGAGGACTCTGTTGAGTACAGTTGTTGTCGTTTGCCCACTGTCTTGTCTTGACTGACACAGCTTTGGGACATCCCCACTTGTCTAATGAAGGGCTGCGTCTGTCAGTGAACGTAAGAGAAAAAAGGATTTTATTAAAACTTACCGTAAAATCCTTTTCTCTGAGTTCACTGACAGATGCAGCACCCACCCCTCTGTGTTGCGTTTGTACGGCTTGTTACGAACTGATATGCTATGCAGAGCAGGGGGTTATATGGGAGAGAGAGGACGGCCCCCTGGGAGGGGCCAGCTTGCTTTCTTTCTATTTGCCTAGTCAACTCCTGGTAGGATGTGCATATAACCCACTTGTCTAATGAAGGGCTGCGTCTGTCAGTGAACTCAGAGAAAAGGATTTTACGGTAAGTTTTAATAAAATCCCTTTTTATCTTTCAAAATATGTTTCCCGGTGCTAAACCTTTCATCCATTTTTGTTTAATTCTCCTTTAGGCCCCCATAAACATGGACGTTTTTACAGCCACATTTTTCAGCGTATTTTGCAGCTTAAAAACGCATCTCCATGTTATTCAATGGCCCCATACACACACTGACGTTTCTGAGCTGTAATTGGCGGTGGCGTTTGTAAGCTGCAAGCAGAACCCACAACCAGCATGTTCTGAAGCTGCAGCGCTAGAGCGTTTTTGACGCTGAGCCATAGTGACGTAAACCGGCCTTTTTAGTGCTGGCGTTTTCAGGTCCAAAAATAGCAGAGGGATGTCTTTTCAAACAAAACGCGAAGTAGCGCTGACGCTCAATAACATACATTAACGCCAATGCAAAATGCAGATGAAATTACGTTTTTTTTTTTTTAGCACCAATTTTTTTCCTGGCGGTGGTCCCGACGTTACAGCTCGTTTTTTCAATACGCCCGTGTGTATGAGGCCATAACCATCTTGGCGGTCTGATTATGTCAATATTTTGATTGTCAAAGTGGTACATTGTTTTGCATGTAAATTTGGCATTTTATATTGTAGGCCTGTAATTCTTAGGAATAATGCACTTAAATCTGTCCAAACAAGAGTCTAGTAGACATCCCGGGTATGATAAAGTTTGAAACACAAAATCATAAATTATAATATAATAAATTAAAAATAATTATAAAAAATAATAGTATAATAATAATAAATTGAATTCAATAATGTAATCAAACCAAAAACACTGACATTTTGTACAAACGAATCACTATTGCTCAATTCCGTTGCTGGAAGTGACGTACTGTTGCCGCCATCTTGCTATACCCTGTACTCATCCGCAGTAAGGATAGTGAGAAGGCGGCATGCGGACATCTTTTTACACCCACCGGAGTTTTGCATTTCACACTTATTTGTAACAGTAAACGGAGCTTATATAGTGATATACAGTATTTTCAAATCCATCTGACTGTTTTGATGTTGAATTGTAAAAGCAGCGGTGTTCCGTCAGATCAGCAAAGCTGTCACATCAGCAGGCTTGCCGCTGCTTTTACAATTCAACATCAAGAGAGTGTAATGTATTTCTAAATACTGTATTTTATTATATAAGCTCAGTTTATTGTTACAAATAAATGAGGAAAGCAAAACTCGGTGGGTATAATAAGATGTCCACTTCTTACTGTATTAGTAATGTGGACGAGTGAGAGGTGTAGCAAGATGGCGGCAACGGAACGTCACTTCCTTTACAAGAAGTGACGGGTTGCCTAATCCATCAGAACACCGGCATCCGCCGGAGGACACCCAGGGTGAAGACATCGCGGGGGCCAAGGTAAATAACACTACAGTGTAATCCCGAGTGTGGCTCGGGGTTACCGCTTTTGGTACTGAAAATTAACTCCGAACCACACTCGGGAAGTTAAAGGGGCGTGGCAGGGGGTGTGTCCTATGACTACATACTTTTTCTAATAGGTGTCCCTCCTCCCCTTCTCCAAAAGTTGGGAGATATGGAGATATCCATCTCTCCTTAAACAAATGACATGAGTGGCATGACCTGGCAAAAACTTTGCCATGCCATGCAATGCTTTGGGTCTTACACAGTAGTAGTAGAACTGGAACCTTCTCACTGGGAGATACAGAAAAAACTCTCCTTATCTGCATTTTGGTTCATTACTAGTTTGTGTTTACTACTTCTAAAGATACTTAAAGTAGAACCTAAACTGTTTTCTGTGTGTCCTTGTGGCAACTTGCATTGATCTAATGCAGGAAAACACCAGTCATCGCATCCAGTGTGAATAAGCCCTTAAAGTGGAACTAAATCTATTAATTTAAAGTGGTTCTAAAGGCTCAAGGTTTCTGACCTTCATGCATTCTATGCATGAAGGTAAAAAAACCTTCTATGTGTAGCAGCCCTGACAGCTACCTGAATACTTACCTAAGCCCCATTGTGATCCAGGGATGTGCACGAAAATCTCGGCTCTCCGCAGACTCTCCCTCCTCATTGGTTGAGACAACAGCGGGAACCATCAAATGGCTGGTGTCATACCTGATCATATGTGTGGTACCATGGCAGCTGTTGATCAAACAGAGGCTAATATGGCAGCTTCCATAGCTGTAAAAGATACGAGGGTTTAGTTCTGCTTTAAATATACTTCTCAACAGCCACAAAAGATACACATCCACTTTGTGTGCCGCAAATGACTTTGAATACCCAGGTAATGCAGAAATGCAGCCCCAAACTTGCAAGGAACCTCCGCCATGCTCCACTTTTGCCAGCAGACTGCACTCTGTTCCTATGTTTTTGTGCATAGTTGAGTCGCCTATCCTTGTTTCCACCTCAGAGGTATGGCTTTTTGCCTGTAATTCTTCTATGAAGACCACTTCTGGCTAGACCTCTCCGGACAATACTTGGGTGTACCTGGGTCCCACTGGTTTTCACCAGTTCTGTGCTGATGGCACTGCTGGGCATCTTCTGATGACAAAGGGAATTAAGCATGATGTGTCTTTCATCTGGTGCATTAAGTTTCTTTATCCCACCGTCAATGGTTCTCAACTTTTGCCTGTTTCTTTGTACTTCTTAAAAAGAGCTTGATCACATCTTGAAACTCTGGTCTGCATTGAAATCTCTGCCTGGAAGACATTTCTGATGCTGTAGAACTACATTGTGTCTTGTTGCTGTACTCAGTCTTGCCATGGTGTATGACCTGTGACATGAAACTATCTTCCACAACCTCAGTAGCAGAGTTTGGCTGTTCCTCACCCAGTTTTCCTCTCACACAGCTGTTTCTGTTGCCTGTTTGTGTTTCAACCAACATATGAAATTCATGATCATTGTCACCTGCTTGTGATAATTGGTTAATCATATGTAGCACCCTCTAGTGCCAGAAGTGTAACTAGTTTTTTTTTGTAGTACGGTAACTTTATGCAGGCTTGGCTGGCAGCCAAGCCTGTCTGTTTTTTCCTGGGTTGGGCAGAGATCCAGGGAGAGCTGGATGAGTCACTGAGATCCCCCTCCTCCCATTTCTGGAATATGCTGGAACCTTCTAGAAAGATGGGAGGGGAAGTAAGGTGGAGCTGCCTTGAGTATTCTGAGGGTCCTGACCAATCCCCAAATTGGATTAGCAGGGGGCAGGCCCCCTTAATACTCTGGGTCAGCTGAGCTGGGGAGGAGAGTTCGGGTGGAAGATGGAGTGTTAGGCTGCCGGGACCTTTAAGGGAGCTCCCCAGTCTGGGGAGGGTGACCTTGGGCCTAGGCTCGGGTGTGGACGGGACCTTCCCAAAACCACAGACGTGTCCTAGCCATGAGGCACTGGGAGCAAGGAGGACAGCGGGAGAATACTGCCGGGAAAGTCTCCAGGAAAAAGGGAACAGCCAAGAGGGCTGGTGAGTGATACACAGTCAGGAGGACTGAGATGGAGCAGTCTGGGGTGGGTTCAGAGCCAGTCAGGAGGACTGTGGTTGCATGGGCAGTGGAAAGGGGCAGCTGCAGCCAGGAGGGCTGGCAGTGCCTGAAGAGGTGGTACTGGGAGCAGTAGTCACATGGAGGACAGCTAGTACACAGGACTACCATATTTTTGCTACACCATAGGGGCTCGCACCTGCCTGCAAAGGGCATTTGCTTTGGGAAAATGTCAGATCCCTACATCAGTGCTAGCTGGTCCTGGGAGTGATAGTCTGCAAGCAAGTGTATATGCTGGAGGTTGAAGAGGAGAGATTGTATATACCATAGTATATATAGTTAAGTCCCTACCAAGTTTCTTCAATAAAGTGGGCATCCCATATATACCCTATACCCATCCAAGTTCTATTCCCCTAATAAAACAATAAAAAAAAACTACAAGGACTGCTTCTTGACTCTGTGTTTGGAAATTTGTTTGCCTCTCTGTGCAGGGTGGGAGATGAACCACAATCACCAGCAGCCCCTACGGGGGTAGCGCTAAAAATGCACAACACCTGACTCTAATCCTACAAAACCCCCGACTTTGTGCAAGTGTACAAAGTGTGTAAGTGTTAGAATTGATGCTGATTTGAAACCAAACGGTAGTTGCACTAAATCTTGATTTGATTTAGTTTTTTGTTTTTTTTTCTGTTCGCTCACTTTGCATTTTGTAAATTGATAAAAATAAACAATTAAATTATATTTTTCAAAGTATTTTTTACTTTACAGCATTTCTTCAAAACTGCCTAAAACGTTTGTACAACACTGTTCATAAAAATACAACACAGTTTTTGACAAATTCTTTATTAACCACTTGACCACTGGGCACTTAAACCCCCTTCCTAACCAGACCAAATTTCAGCTTTCAGCGCTCTCACAATTTGAATGACAATTACTCAGTCATACTATGCTGTACTCATATGACATTTTTGTCCTTTTTTTCACACAAATAGAGTTTTCTTTTGGTGGTATTTAATCACCGCTGAGTTTTTTATTTTCTGCGCTATAAATGAAAAAAGACCGAACATTTTGTAAAAAAGTTGCATTTTTCTTTGTTTCTGTTATGAAATTTTGCAAATTAGTAATTTTTCTTCATAAATTTTGGACAAAATTTATATTGCTACATATCTTTGGTAAAAATAACCCAAATTCGTGTATATTATTTTTTTTTTGTGAAAATTATGGAGTCTACAAGCTATGGTGCCATTCACTGAAAATTGATCACACCTGACGTACTGATTGCCTATCTCATTTCTTGAGACCCTAACAAGCCAGGAAAGTACAAATACCCCCCAAATGATCCCTTTTTAGAAAGTAGACAGTCCAAGGTACTTGGTAAGAGGCATGGTGAGTTTTCTGAAGTTGTAATTTTTTCCCACAATTCTTTGCAATATGAAGATTTTTATTTTTTATATTTATTTTTTTCATAAAATTGTCATAATAACAGGTTATTTTTCACACCCAGCATATGCATACCACAAATTACACCCCGAAACACATTCTGCTACTCCTCCTGAGTATGGCGATACCACATGTGTGAGACTTTTTCACAGCCTGGCCACATACAGAGGCCCAATATGCAGGGAGCACCGTCAGGAGTTCTAGGAGCAGAAATTACGCATAAAATATCTTGACTACCTATCATACTTTTGAAGGCCCTGGAGCACCAGGACAATAGAAACACCCAAAAAATTACCCATTTTGGAAAGTAAACACCCCAACATATATTCTAGGAGGCATAATGCGTTTTATGAACATGTCATATTTTTCCACAAGTTTTGGGAAAATGTGCAAAGAAAATGAAAACATACTTTTTCTTACACAAAGTTGTCAATTTATACAATATTTCTAGCACACAGCATGTGCATAGAAAAAATTACACCCCAAAATATATTCTGCTACTTGTCCCGAGTATGGTGATACCACATGTGTGAGGCTTTTCCACAGCCTGACCACATACAGAGGCCAACATGCAGGGAGCACCATCAGGCATTCCAGGGACACACATTTCAAATCTAATTTGACTACCTATCACACTTTTGTGAGGCAATAATGGGCACTGTAGTGGCATGGATGTGGACAGATGAGCCAGGGATGGAGCATGGATGTGGACAGATGAGCCAGGGATGGAACATGGATGTGGACAGATGAGCCAGGAATGGAGCATGGATGTGGATGGGTGAGCCAGGGATGGAGTATGGATGTGGATGGGTGAGCCTGGGATGGAACATGGATGTAGACGGATGAGCCAGGAATGGACCATGGATGTGGATGGGTGAGCCAGGGATGGGGCATGGATGTGGATGGGTGAGCCAGGGATGGAACATGGATGTGGATGGATGAGCCAGGGATGGAACGTGGATGTGGACGAATGAGCCAGGCATGGAACATGGATGTGGATAAGTGAGCCAGGGATGGAACATGGATGTGGACGGATGAGTCAGGGATGGAACATGGATGTGGATGGATGAGCCAGGGATGGAGCATGGATGAGCATGAATCTGGATGCATGAAACAGGGATGGTGTATGGATGAGCCAGGGATGGATGGATGAGCCAGGGATGGAGCATGGGTGAGCCAGGGATGGATGAGCCATGGACAGGTGAGCCAGGGACTGGGTGGGCCAGGGATGGGTGAGCCTGGAGCGGATGAGCCATGGATGGGTGTGCCAGGGACTGGGTGAGCCAGGGACGGATTAGCCAGGGACAGGTGAGCGAGGGATTGGTTGAGCCATGGATTGGGTGAGCCATGGATTGGGTGAGCCAGGGATGGATGAGCCATGGATGGGTGAGCCAGAGACTGGGTGCGCCAGGGATGGGTGAGCCTGGGACTGGGTGAGCCATGGACGGGTGAGCCAGGGAATGGGTGAGCCAGGAGCGGATGAGCCATGGATGGGTGTGCCAGGGAAGGGTGAGCCAGGGACTGGATGAGCCAGGGACGGGTGAGCCAGAGATGGGGTGAGCCATGGATGGGTGGATGGATGAGCCAGGGACAGGTGGATGGATGAGCCATGGATGCTATGGATGGATGAGCCAGGGATGCACGGATGGATGTGCCAGGGATGCACAGATGAATGAGCCAGGGATGCATGGATGGATGAGCCAGGGATGCATGGATGGGTGAGCCAGGGATGCATGGATGGATGAGACAGGGATGCACGGATGGATGGATGGACCAGGGATGCATGGATGGATGGATGAGGGATGCACAGATGGATGGGCGAGGGATGCATGGATAGATGGACCAGGGATGCACAGATGGATCGACCAGGGATGCACGGATGGATGGGCCAGGGATGCACAGATAGATGGACCAGGGATACACGGATGGATGGGCCAGGGATGCATGGATAGATGAGCCAGGGATTCACGGATGGATGAGCCAGGGATGCACGGATGGATGAGCCAGAGATAATGAGCCAGGGATGCATGGATGAGCCAGGGATAATGAGCTAGGGATGCATGGATGGATTAGCCAGGAATAATGAGCCAGGGATGCATGGATGGATGGATGAGCCAGGATAATGAGCCAGGGATGCATGGATGGATGGATGAGCCAGGAATAATGAGCCATGGATGGATGGATGAGTCAGGGATAATGAGCCAGGGATGCAGGGATGGATGGATGAGCCAGGGATGCATGGATAATGAGCCAGGGATGCAGGGATGGATGGATGAGCCAGGGATGGATGGATGAGTCAGGGATAATGAGCCAGGGATGCAGGGATGGATGGATGAGCCAGGGATGCAGGGATAATGAGCCAGGGATGCAGGGATAATGAGCCAGGGATGCAGGGATAATGAGCCAGGGATGCAGGGATAATGAGCCAGGGATGCAGGGATAATGAGCTGCTGCACCCGCTCCCTCCTCCCCTCCTCTCCTCACACACTATGCGATCGGTGCGAGGAGAGGGGAGGAGCCGAACCGGACATGCTCCGGTTTGTGTACAAGTGATCATTCCGTCCATTGGACGGAGTGATCACGTGGTAAAGGGCTGCTGTCATTGGCCCTTTACCCCGATCCGTGACACGCCGGGTCTGGGAGACCTGATGGTCACAGACACTCCCGGGTGCGCGCCAGAATAATACGACCGCGCTGTAGACGTCTTTCGTCTATAGCGCAGTCGGCAATTGGGTAAAGAAAAATATCCCCTGTATGGTAGGGGATATGGTCTGGTATGGCTCAGGATGGCAGGGGGTGCACACTTGTCACCCCCTTTCCTAGCCTGATGGACTGCATGCTCAGATAAGGGTCTGATCTTGATATTAGGGGGATGTCATGCATTTTTTTTATTTTTGTTGTGGGGTCCTACATAAGATCCATATCCTACCTGAAGAGCCTGGTATGGATTGGGGGGAGAACACACCACTTTTTTTTCTAACATTTTTATTAATAAGCTCATTGAGAACACCCGTGTGAAAGGGCACTTATACCTTTGTCACCTATGATTGGTTTCTGTAACAACTAGACAAAAAAAAAAACAGATGCTAAACTGAACTGAAGATGGATATGCCGGATGTAACCTGAACCCATATTTATCCGTTTTTCTTAACAAAAAACGTGACTGAACTGCAGACACCTGAAATTCAGGATCCTAAAATGTCCCAGTGTTTATATCACCCCCTCACCCCCCTTTATATTTACTTATCTTGATCCAATGCTTTGCCCATCTGCATTAACGCTCTCCACTCTCTCTGTTCACAGTGGTAGCAGAGGGAGCCATTGGTCAGTCAAGTCCTGTGAGCAGAGAGTGGGGGGGGCTGAGCCGTACTGTGTGTATCTATGGATGCACACAGCCCTGCTCAAGAGCAAGCCCGCATGTGTGTGCTGCCATAGAAAGCAGCTTCCTATGGTGGCACACTGAGAAGAGGGAGATCGGTAACAGTGGGGGACACCAGAAGAGGAGGTTTGGGACTGCTCTGTGCAATACCAGTACACAGAGCAGGTAAGTATAACCTGTTCATTCTTTTAATTAAAACAAATAAATAAATAAAAAAAGCTCTAACCACTTGCTGACCGCAATACGTATATATACACGTTGCGCTTTGCAAGTGGTTTGCCGGGTTTATGGCCAAAGATATCAGCCATAACACCGTTTTTTTTAAGCTGGCAGCTGGCTTTCTCATGAAAGCGGTCTGAGTGGCTCAAGAACCGCTGGAACGCTTTGCAAAGTGGCGGGAGTAGACGTCCCACCCTCCCGCTGGGGGTTCCTGGGGCTTACCGTTTCTGCCTGAATCCAGCTGTGTGGCCAGCTGCTCCCATAGGCAATCAAAGAGTAGATCCTCTTTTCTGTTAAAAAAAGAGTAGATCCTCTTTGACTGCCTCTATGGCCTTGGAGGACCGGAGCGATGTCATGACGTCACTTCTGGTCCAGGCTGGAAGTACATTTTTTTTTTTTTTAAAGCAAAAGATCAATTTTTTTTTTTTGATCTTTTACTTTTAAAGGTAAAGTAGAGAATTAGGATCTTTTTGACCCCAGATCTCTCCATAAAGAGGACCTGTCATCCGTATTTCTATTACAAGGGATGTTTACATTTCTTGTAATAGGAATAAAAGTAAAAAAGTTAAAGGGACATTGTAAAAACAAAAAGTAAAATAATTTTAAAAAATGTTTAAGCGCCCCCATTCTTCTGTGCTTGCATGCAGAAGCGAGCACATACGTAAGTCATACACACATATGTGAATGGTGTTCACACCACACCTGTGAGGTTCTAGTGCTAGACCTCCTCTGTAACTCTTTACAGACAACCTGTAGAGGTGTTTAAACATTGCCTATTGACATTATTAACCACTTCAGCCCCGGAAGAATTTCCCACTTTAGGACCAGAGCACTTTTTGCGATTCGGCGCTGCGTCGCTTAAACTCACAATTGCGCGGTCGTGCGACGTTGTACCCAAACAAAATTTGCGTCCTTTTTTTCCCACAAATAGAGCTTTCTTTTGGTGGTATTTGATCGCCTCTGTGTCATTTCTGATCACCACTATAAACAAAAAAAGAGCAACAATTTTGAAAAAAAACCCAAATTTCTTACTTTTTGCTAAAATTCAAATCCAAAAGAAAAATATAAAAAAACATTTTTTTTCACCGTTTTTGGCCGATTTATATAATTCCTCATATTTGCGATAAAAAAAATTGCAATCGGCGTTTATTGATTGGTTTGCGCAAAAGTGGCCGCGTTTACGGATGGTGAGAATTCATTTCTGGGGTTTTTATTTTTTTTTATTTTTTACTAGTAATGCGGGCGATCTGCGATTTTTAGCGGTAATGCGATATTGGGGCGGACATGTCGGAACATTTTGACACTTTTTTGGGACCAATGACATTTATTCAGCGATCAGAAATTTAAATGTCCACTGATTACTGTATAAATGTCATTGGCAATGAAGGGGTTAACCTGCAGGGGGCAGTGAAGGGGTTAACTGTGTTCCCTGGGAGTGTTCTTACTGTGGGGGGGTTGGGCTAACATGGGCATGAGAGATCTAACTGATCCCAGTGACAGGGATCAGTAGATCTCTCATGCCCCACTGACAGGGCAGGGAACCGCCGTGTTTACATCGGCGGTTCCCCGTTCTTTCTCTGTAGCCGCTCATCGCGGCTCGCCGGCGGACATCGGGTCCGCCCGAGCAGCGGGCACACTCCCCAGGAGTGCGGCGGGCGCGCGCGCCCCCTGGTGGCCAAATGCGAATCGCCGCTTATTTACGGCGATTCGCGCAGCGCTCCCCCACTGCCGCCGTGAAAACACGGCGCGCGGTGGGGAACCGGTTAAGTACTGTAGTTTGTTGCCATCACATGAGCATGCACAATTTTAAAACCTGACATGTTAGGTATCTATTTACTCAGCGTAACATCATCTTTCACATTATACAAAAAATTGGGGTAAATATTGTGGGGTTTTTTTTGTTTTTTTTAAATCATTAAAGTGTATTTGTTCAAAAAAAATTGTGTTTGCAAAACCGCTGCGCAAATACTGTGTGATATAAATATTTGCAACGATCACCATTTTATTCACTAATGTCTCTGCTAAAAAAAAAAGTCACGTTTGGGGTTTCTTAGTAATTTTCTAGCAAAAAAATACTGATTTAGCCCTCGTTCACATTGAACACGGCTTTGAAATCATGTGACTTCATCTAAAATCGCACAATTTCAAAGATGCATTTCAGTGCGACTTCGGGTTTGACTTGAAAAGACACTGGTGCGGCTTCATGCACAGATGTCTATTGAAGTCGCACCCGAAATCTCCAAAAGTAGTGCAGGAACCAGGGCTGGCACAAGACATTGTACTGCCTGGGTCCAAGTTTGAAATGCTGCCCCCCCAAAAAAGAAAAATCAGGCCCACCAAAAGGCCCCCATATCCATTAGACCCCTTTCACACTGAGGCAGTTTTCAGGTGTTTTAGCGTTAGAAATAGCGACTGCAAAGCGCCTAAAAACTGCCTCTCCTACAGTCCCAGTGTGAAAACCCAAGTACTTTCAAACTGGGGCGGTGCACTTGTGGGACAGGAATATAAGTCCTGCAAGCAGCATCTTATGGGGAGGTTTGGGAGCGGTGTATATACCGTTCGCAAACCGCGCCTGCCCATTGGAATGAATGGGCAGCGCTTCTGAAGTGCCACATCACAGACGCTTTTAATCCCTTTTTAACCTTTTCTTGGGGGTTAATAGTGCCCCGCTGTCACCCAAAAAGCAGCGCCAAAGCCCTGCCATAACCCCGGTAAAGCGCAGCTTTACTGCTAACACGTCCTGCACCCAGTGTGAAAGTAGCCTTATAATCCGGCACCTTGTCTATATGCAAACTTATATTACATACCATTATGTTCAATTCCAAGGGGCGGGCTAGGGTAGTATACAGACAGGCTAGGGCAGTATACAGACAGGCTAGGGTAGTATATGACAGTGGTATCAGTGGCAATGCTGCTGGGGGAGTGGGATCAGTGGCAGTGCTGAGGGGGGGGGTCAGTGGCAGTGCTG